>JAZHYW010003913.1:0-13999 GCA_037355805.1 Ixodes ricinus | reverse complement strand
TGGGCATGGAAGATTCGCAGCGATGAGGTGGCTCATGTTTTTCGTCTTGCCGCAGCTCCTGAACGTGTCAGCGCGTGCGTCCCCATCCAGCTGGCGGCACGATGACAGCGCAGCTTTGCTCCGGTTTCCGGGCCGCGAGCTACCATCTGCCACGCGCTCGTCGACTACAGTGTTGCCTCCTGGAATCAAGATCACAGAGGACCTCGCTCGTGCTATGCCATCCACAGTGACATCAACGGCAGCGCCTTCAAAGCGACTCCCCCGGCTGCAGCGCGCCAGTGGGCATGGAAGATTCGCAGCGATGAGGTGGCTCATGTTTTTCGTCTTGCCGCAGGTTAGTAGTCGTACACCTTGCCACTGTTTTAAGTCAAATTATGTTTGCCTAGTAGTGCTTCCATGCCCCGGAGCTTGTATTGAATTTTTTAGAGAGTGTATTGAATCTTTTAGAGCTTTGTTGCTTTTGATGTCTGGGGATGTAGAGAAGAACCCAGGCCCTATGAGCAAGCAACAAGAGGATGAATTCCTTGCGCTTGTGCAAACAGTCGCGAAGCTCCAGAGTAGCCTTGCTCTGCTGCAACAGGAGGTAAACCTACTAACACAGAAAAATATCGAAAGCGAAAAATCTGCTTCCGCTCTAGAAGAACGGGTTAACAACCTAACAACTGAACTCGACCTACTAAAGCAGAAGGAATTCGGTAGCGTCACACCTACCGAACCTCAGCTTACTACAGCTCTAAACGAACTTTCGCAGCTGAAAACTCGTTGTGACGACGCGGAGGGAGATCCCGCCGCAATAACCTTCTATTTTTTGGCGTCACTGACACCGATAGGGAAACGTGGGCCCAGTCCGAGGGCTTGGTAACCGGCTTGTGCTCCAAAAACCTAGGCGTGAATGTCGACTCAAGTAAAATTGAAAGAGCGCACCGCTTGGGAGCGTTCAATCCACAGAAATGTCGCCCTATAATTGTGAAGTTTTCATCATTTAAGGATAAAGAGGGTATTCTTTCGTCGGCATTTAAGCTCAAAGGGACACGTGTTGCTATCAGTGAAGATTTCCCAATTTCTGTCCGACTTGCACGCCGTCATCTTCTTGATTTTGCCAAGCCTAAAGGCACGACTTACAAGCTGCGTCACGATAAGCTGTTTATAGATAACAAGTGTTATGTATTTGACGCCGCTCTTGGTTCCGTGAAAGAAAAAAGTGCATAGCAATGCCAGCGTTCATTTCGTATTTCGTCACCCAATCAACCTGCAAAACGCCATGATGTCTGTAGCAAACCTTCTTATCATTCTATTTTATTTACTAACATTAGAAGCTTGATACCAAAAAGAGACGATGTGATTTCTTTGGTTGAAACATGCAACGCAGATTTCCTTGCTCTTACCGAGACCTGGTTAAGCCCTGATATATCCGATAATGAACTTTTTCCTTTGTATCCAAACTTTCGTGTGTATAGATGTGATAGATCTGCTAGGAGGGGGAGGTGTGCTTTTAGCTATAAAAAATCAAATTCCGTCTCGGGTTATACCGATCGTTACCGACTTGGAAGTTGTTTGGGTGTACGTCGCTACGACGCCCCCGTAATAGTGGCTGTATGCTATAGACCGCCAGATAATGACAAAGAATTTGTTACCAAGCTGTATAAGTGTCTTTCTGAAATCACAACTAAATACCCTAATGCCTATGTTACTCTTTTTGGCGATTTCAATTACCCGAACATTGACTGGTCTGCCCTCTCTTCTAGTTGCGCATTTTCTCAAGAATTTATAGACTTTTGTTTAGATTTCAACTTTTCAAATGTTATCACTCAGCCTACTAGAATTACTAATCACTGCAGCAATATACTCGACTTATGCTTAAGCCAAGATCCCTCACTCTTCAGTAACATCACGTACTTACCGGGCATAAGTGACCATCTCGTCATCGATTTAACACTCTCTCTCTCTGCTCCTCGTAGATCACATTACTGCAAATTCATTCGCAATTACGCGAAAGCTGATTACGCATCTATCAACTCGAACCTCGAAGATTTTTATCATACCTTCTCAGTTAACTTCTGGGAAAGAACGGTTAATGAAAACTGGACTCTCTTTAAAGATAAAGTGATCTACCTAATCGAACGTTTTATTCCACTTACCCGTATAATATCTGATAACACTAACCCTTGGTACAATAAAACAATTCATAGTCAATCCAATAGGAAAAAAAGACTCTATAAGCGGACTAAGGCTGTCAACACTACTGCTTCTTGGGACGCCTATCACGAATGCGCAAGGGCTTATAAATCCGCCATAAATCAAGCCAAAACCAAATTTTATAGTATCGACCTGCCCAACATACTAACCACTAAACCAAAGAAGTTTTGGAAAATAATCAATCCGGCACTATCACTTCCTTTGCAATTTGTAGACGACGACGGACTTCCGCTTTCAGATAAACACGGCGCTCTTGCTATTAACAATTTCTTCTGCTCCATCTTTACTAACGAGGACTTACTAAATATTCCCGACTCGTGCCAATCCTTTCACCCTCTTATGAATCCTATCTTAATTGACCGCGCTGGAGTACTTAAGGCTATAGATCAACTGAAGGTGTCCTCCAGCTCCGGAGGTGACCAAATTAACTCTAAGGTATTAATAAACACTAAACACATTTCTTCCACTTTCCTTTGCGACATATTCTCTCAATCTCTTAAACTCTCTGAAGTTCCATCCGACTGGAAGATTGCTAACGTCATACCCGTTCATAAAACAGGCGATCGCCAACAAATCAGCAACTATCGTCCCATCTCGCTCACCAGCGTTTCATGCAAACTCTTGGAGCATATTCTCTATTCTAACATAATAAACTTTCTTGACTCTCATAACCTCCTTTTCAAGCACCAGCACGGATTTCGCAAGTCATACTCTTGCGAAACTCAGCTAACAGCATTTCTAACTGACGTTTACTCAAATTTCGATTCCAATGTTCAAACTGACGCCATCTTCATTGACTTCTCCAAAGCATTCGACAAGGTCCCCCATCAACGTCTTTTAATGAAACTAAGAGATATTAATCTTCATCCCTCTGTAGTCAATTGGATTTCTGAATTCCTCACTAATCGCACTCAGTACACTTCTGTTAACAATGTAAAATCTACCACAAGCACAGTAACGTCTGGCGTCCCTCAAGGAACCGTTCTTGGCCCCCTTCTTTTTTAATCTACATTAATGACCTCCACCATGGCATCACCTCTGAAGTACGTTTGTTCGCCGATGACTGTGTCATCTATAGACCAATTCATTCACGTCACGATCAACTAATCTTGCAGAACGATCTCCAACTTATAATTCAGTGGTGTCATAAATGGCAAATGGCTTTAAACTATAATAAATGTAAATCGCTATCCTTTTCCCGCAGTCCGCATGTTTTATCCTCCTCTTACCACCTTTCTAGCATCCCAGTAACTGCTTGTTCATCCTATAAATATCTAGGAATTCATCTGACATCTGACCTGTCATGGATCACTCACATAACATCTGTCGTTGCCGATGCTAACCGCACTCTCGGATTTCTTCGCCGTAACCTCAGACAAGCTACATCCCCAGTAAAACAACTAGCTTATACTACCTTGGTCAGAACTAAACTAGAATTCGCCTCTTCCATATGGTCACCGTGGCAGTCATACCTAACTAACAACCTGGAATCCGTTCAAAGCAGAGCCCTCCGTTTTATTTATTCCGACTATTCCCCTTACGCAAGCATATCAGGATTTCGCCAATCAGCTAACCTTGACACTCTTTCTCACCGCCGCAGGGTGTCTCGTCTTTCTCTTCTTCATCGGATCTTTTATTACAACAGTCATCTCAGACAGAGTTTGCTATCGCCTCCTTACCGCATTTTCCCTCGTCTCGACCATTCTTGTAAACTCCGTCCAATTTCATCGTCAACCGTTACTCACCAAATGTCTACTTTACCATTGGCCATTGACGACTGGAACTCACTGCCTGACGTAATTGTTTCCTTATCTGACACTAAAAAATTTTCTGCAGCCATTAGCTTATTTTTTTCTAACCTATAACTAGATTGCAGCGTGTTTTTGTTGATAAATAGTTGTGTTATTTGTTTGTTTTTGAAGTGTTCACTCCCTTGTATAATGCCCCCTGGGCCTTCAAGGAATAATAAATGATGATGATGATGTCTGCATGAAAAAATTCCGTGTGCTACATCATTTCATCCTCTATCTATAGATACCAAAAACATGTTTCTAAAAATTTTTTAAGTATTTTTACCGATTTTTTTAAAGTGTTAGAAAAAACAAAATATTTTTTTATTTATTTTCAACATAATTCATATCTTTGTATTATTTTTCTCTATTTAATTCCTAAATATTATGTTATTCTGAAATTTCTTTATATTTTTTATTTAATGAAATTACCTATGCAATTAAAATTCATTATAAAATAAACTAATGACGTCACCACCTCCATTCTCAAATATAGAATGGCCGACGTCGATGACGTCATGTCATAAAAGTCTCACGACCCTATGACGTTCTTAAGTATTTTATTTGATTTTTTATTTGATTTCGTAACTTTGCAATTAAAAAATCAATATAAATTAAACTAATGACGTAATCACCTCCATTCCTAGATATAAGATGGCTGACGTCCATGACGTCATGTCATAGAAGACGAATGACCCCATGACGTCAGCAAGTATTTTTTTTATTTTTTGTTTGATTACGAAACTATGCAATTATAAAATAAACTAATGACGTCACCACTTCAATTCCTAAATATCAAGATGGCCGACGTCGAGGACGTCATGTCGAAAAAACGTCAACACCCTATGACGTCAGCAAGTATTTATTTCGATTTTTTTTTATTCCGAAACTATGCAAATAAAAAATTCAATTATAAAATAAACTAATGACGTCACCACCTCAATTCTTAGATATGAGGTGGCCTACGTCGACGAGGTCATGTGATGAATTCGTCATGACCCTATGACGTCAGCAAGTTTTTTTATTCAATTTTTCTTAGATTGCTAAAGTACTGAACTAGTAATGTAATTATAAAATCATCTAAAGACGTTATCACCTCAATTCTTAGATATAAGATGGCCGTCGTCGATGACGTCATGTTGATAAAAAACTCGTGACCCTATGACGTCAGCAAGTATTTATTTTGATTTTTTGTTTGATTTCAAAACTATGCAATTATAAAATAAACTGATGACGGCACCACTTCAATTCCTAAATATGAAATGCCCGACATCGAGGACGTCATGTCAAAAAAACGTCAACACCCTATGACGTCAGCAAGTATTTATTTCGATTTTTTTATTCCGAAACTATGCAAATAAAAAATTCATTTTAAAATAAACTAATGACGTCGCCACCTCCATTCTTAAATATAATGTGGCCAACGTCGACGACGTCATCTCATAAAATCGTCATGACCCTATGACGTCAGCAAGTTTTTTTATTCAATTTTTCTTAGATTGCTAAAGTGCTGAACTACTAATATAATTATAAATTCATCTAAAGACGTTATCACCTCCATTCTTAGATATAAGATGGTCGTCGTCGATGACGTCATTTGATGAAATACTCGTGACCCTATGACGTCAGCAAGTATTTATTTTGATTTTTTATTTGATTCCGTAACTATGCAATTATAAAATAAAATAATGACGTCAGCACGTCCGTTCTTGAATATAATATGGCCGACTTGAATGACGTCATGTCATAAAAACGTCATGACCCTATGACGTCAGCAAGTATTTATTTCGATTTTTTTTATTCCAAAAGTATGCAAATAAAAATTCATTATAAAATAAACTAATGACGTCACCACCTCCATTCTTATATATAAGGTGGCCTACGTCAACGACATCATCTCATAAAATCGTCATGACCCTATCACGTCAAGAAATTTTTTTATTCAATTTTTTTAGATTCCTTAATTACACAAGTACTAATATAATTTTAATTGAACTAACTACGTTGCGGCTCTGCATGATAAAATTCACTGTGCTACATCATTTAATCCTCTATCTATAGATATTAAAAACATTTGTTTTAAAAACTTTTAGGTATTTTTACTGAATTTTTTAAAGTGTTCAAAAAAAGAAATTATTTTTTTATTTAAATTTAACATTATCCAAATCTTTGTAATAATTTTCTGTGTTAACTCATTAAATAGTAATTTTCTGTAAGAATGTTTTATATTTTTTTTATTTATTTTTTTACTTTATATTTTTTCTTTATTTCTTATTTAACTTTTTATTTTTTATTTTTATATTTTCATGTTTTAAATAATATTTCTTATTTTTATTCATTATTATTTTTTATTTTTAATCATTATTTCTTTTTTTACACTATTTTTTTATAACCTAACCTAACCTGCCCTAACATACCTAACATTCTTTTATATTTTTTTATTCATTTTTTTTCAAAATTTATTATTATTTCTTTTTTAATTTTTTTATAACCTAACCTAACCTACCTAAAATACACTATCATTCTTTATTTTTAATTTTTATTAATATTTATTTTTATTTTTATTCTTTATTTAATATATTTATTATTATTATTCTTTTTTATTATTTTTTACAGAACAGCCATTCATGGTCTAACCTAACCTAACCTAACCTAACCTAACCCAACCCAACCCAACCCAACCCTAACCCAACCCAACCAACCCAACCCAACCTAACCTAACACTTCTGTGTAATTATGGATATTCAATTGGTTTATTAGTGTAAATACAGTTTGTGGGTTTTTTTGCGTTAATCGCCTGATTTAAATTAGGACGCCCACACGACCTCTTCGATTCTGAAACAGCCTCATTTCGCGGCCTGATACTTTGGATTCATTTGGCTCGGTTTTTCGGCTATTTCGCGTTCCGAGATTTTTCGTAAGATACGATTTCCAAATAGCATGTAGACTGTTGATATCGTCATCACAAAACACGAAATATGCCATATCATCATTACAAAACGAAATATGCAATGTGTCGTGTCGTAATGATGCGAAATAATATACCACAAGTAAGAATGGCGTTGCGTACTAAATAGCGCCCAAGAGCTTACTTTTCATGAAGCAGTGCTTTGAAAAATAAAGCTACTCACTCTAAAAAGTGTCTGATCTTCTTGTGCGAAAAAGAAACGAAATGAACCAGTTCACGATACCATCAGCAGCCATTAGAGTCACAACTTTTTTATACTTGGGAGAAGAGCGTGTTGGTTCAAGTGATGGATAAAGAAATAATAAACAATTAACACTAAGACAACACAACCACATCTTTTTTTTCTAGAGCACCAGATTTCGACGGTCACCCCGATTTCTAAATCGGTGTGCGATCTCTAAATTTCACGGAATCAGAACTATAGGTTGTATTGCCGAAATGCCAAAAAAATCAATAACCACAAGTTTAGATAGTGTTGCGTCTTATATACCTACTGTTCAAAGAGTATTTCTAGTGTCATAAAGCTATGCTTTAAAAAATTATTAAAACAATACCTTCCATAATTACGTGTTCCGACCAGTTCCGATAGTGACCTGACAAGATCATTTCTTTGCCTAGCCGTTTCGGAAACGGTTTAGTATTGGCTGATAGTATATTCCACGATAATTTTTGCCTTATTCTTGCAAGGCAAAAATTATCGTGCCTAGAATGCCACAGTGCCTATATTTTTATTCGTGCGGTCCTAATCTCCCGGGGACAAAACCGCTGGTCTATCCGTGACGTCACGGCGGGGATAGAGCAACCAATCATTACACTGATTTCAAGCTCGTTCTCGCGGCTAATAGAGGCACCATATTGGCACGGATGGCTTCCAACTTTGTTCTCAGTCGGAGTTGAAGTTTCCACAAACCTGCGAGTTGGTACAAAGAAAGGGTGACGAAACGACGAACATTGTATGCTCCCACTTTGCGCTGGAGATAACGCAACTCTCAAAGAGAACAGACCCATCTCACCAGGCAGTTTCACTACGCCACCGCTGCCGCAATGCATCGAGGGAACTTTAGTATTTCAGCACGTGCCCGAACCTCGCTGGAACTCTGCGCGTGAAAAGCACGTAACGGCACGAGCCGTCTCGGACACTGCCACCTGCTTCTTGTGAACTAAACTTTTGTCGGCTTCACGCATGCGCGAACGCTTGGTGAGGTCGGTCTATTAGAGGGGTCCACTGCTTGTGGCTAGGGTAGCCATCCTTATATGTCATATCGAGGAGTCTGGACCTTTTTTGTGTTTTGCCAATTGCTCTTTAGGGGGAAAAATAAAGGGGAGGGGCACAAAGCTGTGCGCGAGTTGTCGTCGAGCAAAGCAATAATCGGGAAAATAACCCCGAAGGAAAAAAAAACGGCAAAAGCATAGGTTCCAGGATATTTCTTCGAACGCCGTTTCATCGAAAAAGTGGTCGTCCCGTACCGAAACGTTCAATTGCAACAATTGGCCGGTATTTTTAAACAAAAAATCCTAATAGCCGGCCAAAAAACGTTGCTAACAAAACAAAACGAAAAATTCGGGGCTAGTGGAGTAGCAGGTGGTGGAACCCGAATCCATCCGCTTGGGTACACCCCATGCAGGCATGTCCTCCGTCGTGCCATCCAGGCGTCTGTCGTACGAGAGGACAATGAGAAATTTTCAAATTTTATTGCAGAAACCTATGACGCATTCAATGAAACGGCGTTCGATGAAATGTCAGGTGTAGGTGCGTGTGACCTTGTAGTGTGCAACAGAACCTTAGGAGTCTCACTTTGTGAAAATGTGATGGCTGAAAACCAGCATCGTCTTTTAGGCCCGTGCGATCTTCTACGGTTCCGATATAAAAAATGTTCAGATCCATGCCGAAGTCGCAAATCTCGGAAAATAGCTAATAGAAGGAAATCTCACCGCAAGACCGACCGACGCGGAGAAAAGCTCATCGGAATCTTGATGATTGCGGTGGAAACTCACCTACGATGTTCGTTTTCGGAAATGGCATTATTTTGGTATATGGATAATAAAAGCATTATTTTCCGTATTTTTATTTTTATTTGTAGTAACTTATGACTTTTGGTGTGATGGGTCCTGCCACAATTTGGGGGATCTCTGTGGTCGTCGGGTGCAATGAAGAGGTCACTTCGTTACTGTTCACAGCTAACTCAACGTTGAGGCAATGTCTTTATAGAAAAAGACGTGTCTATCCCTTTGTTAATTGTTTCCATTCTGCAAAACTGTGGACTTCTGCTTCTTCATTCCTATTGGTGTCTGCAATATACGAATCTTGTATATATCTCACCGTTTATACCTCTCCGCAAATACTAAACTTAAAAGCTTGATCGTATAATTCTTGAGTGGGTTTATCTCAGCATCTGTCAGGTTTTCGGTGAACTTTTCTTCGGTGAGCTTTTCTCCCGTGATCCTCTCGGTGTTGCGCTGTTCTCCGGCGGAGAAAAGCTCACCGGAAATCCGGCGGATGCGGAGAAGAGGCCACCAGACTTCGGATAGATGCGGAGAAAAGCTCACATTTACAAACCGTTTTAACATTATTTCTTCGCAGCTCTCGATATTTTATCGAACTCTGTTCTATCAAAGTCATTTAAATGAACGCCATGTAATTGAATCCAATTTCATCGAAGCCCGTTTCGTAGAAAACCGTTTTATCAAACATATGGTTTCTGGCCAGATCGTTTCTCGTTTTTGTAAATAGTGTTTTTTCCTTTGCATCCAAAGGATAAAGATAATGTCACGAATGACAAATGATGAGGCGGTGAATAACTGAAGAAACTAAACATTTAATTAGGCGAACAAAATAGAAGGTTGGCGTCGCAGGTGCCGATGTCGACGAAACAGCAGGATCGGGACTGACTCCAGCTCTAAATTTTGTTTGCTCTTTATGTTTATACAGCCTTGATGGGGAGATGCGCCTTGTGGGGATTGTGATCCCTCAACATTCTGTCGCGTCAGCGTCTTGGCGCGCCGTGGCGGCCGCGCTGGCGTAGCGAGAGGTGGCGCTGCTTACCTCCGTGAGTGGCTTCCTCCTCTCCCCGCTGGGGGCGATTTCCGTATTGAACCCCCGCACAAAGGAGATCGGCGTGTCGCTCCTTGATTGGCCCTTTCGCCCCGCTGTTATCTTAAAACCAACGGACAGCGGGATCGCTGAGTCTTCTTCATGGGATTTCGGCGGCGGCAGCAGGGGAACCGTCCGGCGCACCGGTGAGCTTTGACCCCCGTCCTTTTGTATCTTCGTGAGCGACCGTTCGGCCGTGGACCGCCTCCACTCCGACGGCGTTCACCAGCTTAGCTCGTTGACTTTTGTTATTTGTTTTTGTATTGTAAATAAAGCAGAGTTTATCGCCGTTACCAACGTGACTGGTGTCTCTTTGCGCTCGATGAGCAGCATGCCGCGCGAGTACGAACCGCTTCGCGGTAGGCGATCTCGCCGCGGACGTGGTGCTCCCAAAGGCAGTGGCCCTAAGGAGAACCACAAATTGGCGCCCAACAAAAGGGCTGACGACCAGGAATTCCGATGCGTCTGTGTGTGGCGACTGCTGCCAGTGACTATTCCTCGCGCAACCAGCGCTTACCGTGGCGATGCAGACCGACTCCTCGGATTTGATCACGCTGGCGACCGCGGCCGACGCATTTGCGCGGTGCCCACTTCAACGAGAAGGCGAAATGCCAACACTGCAACGCAGAAGCGCCCTTCGACGCACCCCTGGAGCCGAGCGTGGCTCCGGCGCCATTGCGGACGGGCGCCATCGCTCCCGGATCTTCCTGAAGCGCACCTGCTCCGCCGCCCGGCACAAAGCGGGCCTACCGGTCTCCCCACGGGCTCGCTGCGGCGCCTTATCACCCTTGCTCGAAACGCGAGAACGTGTGATTGAGAGTCTGACAGGTGCCTTGCGGACGACAACACTCGCACCACAGGCCCAGCGACCTCCGGTCCGATTCGTCCCGACTTATCGGGGTTACGCAGACAGAGGCGAGCGCTACGGACTTCCTTGAGGATTTACGGAAGTACCAGCGCGCGATGGGAATGTCCGATCGTGAAATACTTGAGCGCATTCTGCCAATGCGCGCTCGTCGACGAAGCCGCTCGCTGGTTCCGACTTGTCGGTGACCAACCCGGAACGCTCGATCAGTTCCGGGAAGCGTTCCGCCACGGATTCCTTCCCGCCGACTACGAGGAGAAGGATGCGGCGGGAGCTCGAACAGCGAACCCAGCACCCGGACGGGGTCCCTGCTGGAGTCCGTACAGAGCCAATGCAGAGCTCTTCGAGCTCGCCAGACCCTCAGCTCCCCATGCAGAGCGAGTGGAGCGAGTCGCCGCCAAAGCCACCCGGCTTTCGCCGCGTATCTCCGAGGCAGCCGTTTCCGCGACCTGAACGAGGCTCGCCTCCAAGGCCGCGCCTGCAGGAGTATTCTCGCTGCCCGTGCGTACCGGCCTCCACCTCCAGCGTCAGCGGCCCTCGAACCGCGCTGCGCGTGGAGCGGGGACACGTCATCCCGAGCACCGAGGCGCTGCGATTCCGCACACTATCGCGAGAAGATCGGGGCCCTGACACGTACGCAATCTCAGATCGTGCGCTCGACCCGTACCTCCCCGGTAGACGAACAAGCCGGCCGACGCCGCAGTTCAGAACCACCGACTCGCGCCCCAACGAGGCAGCGAGGCAGGAGGAAACAAGGACCCCTCAATCTCAGCGAGCCGATGCACGCTACGACAGAGCCGGCGAAAACCAAAGCGCGCGGCGGAACCCGCAGCGGGCGACGACAGAAGATGTTTCCGGTGCATGTCGCCCGGTCATCTCGCTCGCCAATGCCCGGAGCGGCCGAACGCGGAATCGCACCGCGCGGGAAACGAGCAAAGCCACCGGTAAACGGCCCCTGGATGGACCGACCGGTGGCTAACAACGAATCGGAGGTTCCCATGGCCACTCTTTTACCGACCGCCTACAGAATAGGCTTCCCGACCGGCACGCCGGCCCCGTTCATTTCTGTGAGCGATCGCCGGCAAGCCATTCAAGGCACTCCCTACGACACGCGGCAAAGCGGCAGCCTGTTGGCGACCGAAGTGTTGACTCACCTCCGGCGAATTCTGTCCGACTCGCGGAGAAATGCAACACTGCCTTTCGCCTCGCCTGCGGGAACCGCCCTTTCGGCTGGTACCGCGCGGCTGGTCGCGAGATGGGAGAATCGAGTACGACGGCAACACTTCGTTCATCTCCCTGGCCTGACGGTGCCCGTTATTTTGGGCAGAGACTTCCTTGCCAAAACAGGCATCGTAGTCGACGTCAGCAGCGCAGGCTATCGGGAGGGCACGCTTGCACCCCTGAAACCTTTCTGCGAACCCACGGCCGTACCGCCAGCGCCACCATTGGCGACAAGCGGCAGACAGCCGAGAGGAAGCAAGGGACTCCCTAAACCGGGCCGATGACCCCAATACACCGAGTCCAGCGCCGATGGCATGCGAGCGCCGCCCCCATTGGGGAAATGACGCGCCCACTGCTCACGCAGTCGCTGCAGCGTGTCAGGGCGAGAGAAAGCCCGACTGTCGTCGTTGTTGCGCTATGGCCGCGATGTTCACGGACCGACCGGGCTGCACAAACGAGAGTGCGACATCGCATTGACACGGGCGACGAACTGCCAAGAAGGCAGAACGCGCGACCCGTAAGCTTGGCTAAACGAAAAGCCATTGACTGTGCCCTGGACGAAATGATCGACACCGGAGTTGTCCGGCGATCTAACAGCCCCTGGGCATTCCCCGTGGTGTTGGTCCCAAGAAAGACGGCAGCTCCACGTCTTTGCGTGGACTACCGCCGTCTGAACGGCGTCACACGAAAGGACGCTTACCCGCTACCGAGCATCGACTCGATTCTGTCCAATTTGGGCAGTGCGCGGTACTTCACCACCCCCAGGACGCTAGCCGAGGCTACCTCCAGGTTCGGATGGAACCAGGTGACGGAGGCAAAAACAGCCTTCTGTTGTCACCGCGGGCTTTTCGAATTCACGAATGCCCTTCGGTCTGTGGGAGCGCCCATGACGTTCCAGCGACCGATCGACCGAGTACTGGGGAAGCCGATGGAAACACGCAATGGCCTATCTCGACGACATCGTAGCCTGCTCCAACACCTTCGAAGATCACCTACGTCATCTCGAGGACGTACTCGACCGGCTAAAGGCCGCGGGAATGACCCTGAACCCCGAAAAGGCTCAAATAGCCGAACTCGCGATCGCCCTGCTCGGGTTTCAACTCGATCGCGGGCACGCGCGCCACATCCCGACAAACCACAGGCAATCCTGGAGTTTCCTGCGCTCAACCGACGTGAGAGCTCCCTCCGCCGCTACCTGGGAATGGTGAACTTTGTCAGCCCGATTCAATCCCAAGCTGCCCAGCGACGCTTCAGGCACCATCTGGCTTAGCGCCTGTGCGAAAGTCCGTGAGTTGGAGCTGGGGTCCCACGGCAGGAGGCGGCCTTCGCCCGCACCCTCCCGAGCGCTCGCCTGAACACCGCCGAACTCCAAGCTACCCGGCTTGAACCAAGCCACTTTTTCTGATCCAAGCAGAGATGCCGGCAATCTGGGCTTGGGGCGCGAGTCCTGCTCCAGCAGCACGCAGGTGTACTCCGACCGGTGGCTTACGCCGGCCGCTCGTTGGCGCCAGCTGAAAGGAATTACAGCACAGTGCGAACAAGAGTGCTTGGCCGTCGTCTTTGCACTCCGGCGTTTGGCATTTATGTCGGCGGGACCACCTTCGTGATCGAAACAGATCGCCCAAAGCCTATGCTGGGCTCTCCCACGACTTAGCGAACCCGCGGGTAAAGCAGCAAGATGAGGCACTGATGCTGCAAAAAATGCGACTTCGTCGTCGCGGTACAGGAAAGGCAGCACAAGCGTGGTGGCGGACACTGTCTGAGCCCCGTAGACTGCACACAGATTTCCGCAAAGACCCAGGCCGAGCCGCTGACAGCCGATTGCCAGGCGGCAGTGACTCAGTCCCTGAGGGGGCGGCCGAGTTGAC
>JAZHYW010003912.1:0-20373 GCA_037355805.1 Ixodes ricinus | reverse complement strand
CCATCCAGCTGGCGGCACGATGACAGCGCAGCTTTGACTCCGGTTTCCGGGCCGCGAGCTACCATCTGCCACACGCTCGTCGACTACAGTGTTGCCTCCTGGAATCAAGATCACAGAGGACCTCGCTCGTGCTATGCCATCCACAGTGACATCAACGGCAGCGCCTTCAAAGCGACTCCCCGGCTGCAGCGCGCCAGTGGGCATGGAAGATTCGCAGCGATGAGGTGGCTCATGTTTTTCGTCTTGCCGCAGGTTAGTAGTCGTACACCTTGCCACTGTTTTAAGTCAAATTATGTTTGCCTAGTAGTGCTTCCATGCCCCGGAGCTTGTATTGAATTTTTTAGAGAGTGTATTGAATCTTTTAGAGCTTTGTTGCTTTTGATGTCTGGGGATGTAGAGAAGAACCCAGGCCCTATGAGCAAGCAACAAGAGGATGAATTCCTTGCGCTTGTGCAAACAGTCGCGAAGCTCCAGAGTAGCCTTGCTCTGCTGCAACAGGAGGTAAACCTACTAACACAGAAAAATATCGAAAGCGAAAAATCTGCTTCCGCTCTAGAAGAACGGGTTAACAACCTAACAACTGAACTCGACCTACTAAAGCAGAAGGAATTCGGTAGCGTCACACCTACCGAACCTCAGCTTACTACAGCTCTAAACGAACTTTCGCAGCTGAAAACTCGTTGTGACGACGCGGAGGGAGATCCCGCCGCAATAACCTTCTATTTTTTGGCGTCACTGACACCGATAGGGAAACGTGGGCCCAGTCCGAGGGCTTGGTAACCGGCTTGTGCTCCAAAAACCTAGGCGTGAATGTCGACTCAAGTAAAATTGAAAGAGCGCACCGCTTGGGAGCGTTCAATCCACAGAAATGTCGCCCTATAATTGTGAAGTTTTCATCATTTAAGGATAAAGAGGGTATTCTTTCGTCGGCATTTAAGCTCAAAGGGACACGTGTTGCTATCAGTGAAGATTTCCCAATTTCTGTCCGACTTGCACGCCGTCATCTTCTTGATTTTGCCAAGCCTAAAGGCACGACTTACAAGCTGCGTCACGATAAGCTGTTTATAGATAACAAGTGTTATGTATTTGACGCCGCTCTTGGTTCCGTGAAAGAAAAAAGTGCATAGCAATGCCAGCGTTCATTTCGTATTTCGTCACCCAATCAACCTGCAAAACGCCATGATGTCTGTAGCAAACCTTCTTATCATTCTATTTTATTTACTAACATTAGAAGCTTGATACCAAAAAGAGACGATGTGATTTCTTTGGTTGAAACATGCAACGCAGATTTCCTTGCTCTTACCGAGACCTGGTTAAGCCCTGATATATCCGATAATGAACTTTTTCCTTTGTATCCAAACTTTCGTGTGTATAGATGTGATAGATCTGCTAGGAGGGGGGAGGTGTGCTTTTAGCTATAAAAAATCAAATTCCGTCTCGGGTTATACCGATCGTTACCGACTTGGAAGTTGTTTGGGTGTACGTCGCTACGACGCCCCCGTAATAGTGGCTGTATGCTATAGACCGCCAGATAATGACAAAGAATTTGTTACCAAGCTGTATAAGTGTCTTTCTGAAATCACAACTAAATACCCTAATGCCTATGTTACTCTTTTTGGCGATTTCAATTACCCGAACATTGACTGGTCTGCCCTCTCTTCTAGTTGCGCATTTTCTCAAGAATTTATAGACTTTTGTTTAGATTTCAACTTTTCAAATGTTATCACTCAGCCTACTAGAATTACTAATCACTGCAGCAATATACTCGACTTATGCTTAAGCCAAGATCCCTCACTCTTCAGTAACATCACGTACTTACCGGGCATAAGTGACCATCTCGTCATCGATTTAACACTCTCTCTCTCTGCTCCTCGTAGATCACATTACTGCAAATTCATTCGCAATTACGCGAAAGCTGATTACGCATCTATCAACTCGAACCTCGAAGATTTTTATCATACCTTCTCAGTTAACTTCTGGGAAAGAACGGTTAATGAAAACTGGACTCTCTTTAAAGATAAAGTGATCTACCTAATCGAACGTTTTATTCCACTTACCCGTATAATATCTGATAACACTAACCCTTGGTACAATAAAACAATTCATAGTCAATCCAATAGGAAAAAAAGACTCTATAAGCGGACTAAGGCTGTCAACACTACTGCTTCTTGGGACGCCTATCACGAATGCGCAAGGGCTTATAAATCCGCCATAAATCAAGCCAAAACCAAATTTTATAGTATCGACCTGCCCAACATACTAACCACTAAACCAAAGAAGTTTTGGAAAATAATCAATCCGGCACTATCACTTCCTTTGCAATTTGTAGACGACGACGGACTTCCGCTTTCAGATAAACACGGCGCTCTTGCTATTAACAATTTCTTCTGCTCCATCTTTACTAACGAGGACTTACTAAATATTCCCGACTCGTGCCAATCCTTTCACCCTCTTATGAATCCTATCTTAATTGACCGCGCTGGAGTACTTAAGGCTATAGATCAACTGAAGGTGTCCTCCAGCTCCGGAGGTGACCAAATTAACTCTAAGGTATTAATAAACACTAAACACATTTCTTCCACTTTCCTTTGCGACATATTCTCTCAATCTCTTAAACTCTCTGAAGTTCCATCCGACTGGAAGATTGCTAACGTCATACCCGTTCATAAAACAGGCGATCGCCAACAAATCAGCAACTATCGTCCCATCTCGCTCACCAGCGTTTCATGCAAACTCTTGGAGCATATTCTCTATTCTAACATAATAAACTTTCTTGACTCTCATAACCTCCTTTTCAAGCACCAGCACGGATTTCGCAAGTCATACTCTTGCGAAACTCAGCTAACAGCATTTCTAACTGACGTTTACTCAAATTTCGATTCCAATGTTCAAACTGACGCCATCTTCATTGACTTCTCCAAAGCATTCGACAAGGTCCCCCATCAACGTCTTTTAATGAAACTAAGAGATATTAATCTTCATCCCTCTGTAGTCAATTGGATTTCTGAATTCCTCACTAATCGCACTCAGTACACTTCTGTTAACAATGTAAAATCTACCACAAGCACAGTAACGTCTGGCGTCCCTCAAGGAACCGTTCTTGGCCCCCTTCTTTTTTAATCTACATTAATGACCTCCACCATGGCATCACCTCTGAAGTACGTTTGTTCGCCGATGACTGTGTCATCTATAGACCAATTCATTCACGTCACGATCAACTAATCTTGCAGAACGATCTCCAACTTATAATTCAGTGGTGTCATAAATGGCAAATGGCTTTAAACTATAATAAATGTAAATCGCTATCCTTTTCCCGCAGTCCGCATGTTTTATCCTCCTCTTACCACCTTTCTAGCATCCCAGTAACTGCTTGTTCATCCTATAAATATCTAGGAATTCATCTGACATCTGACCTGTCATGGATCACTCACATAACATCTGTCGTTGCCGATGCTAACCGCACTCTCGGATTTCTTCGCCGTAACCTCAGACAAGCTACATCCCCAGTAAAACAACTAGCTTATACTACCTTGGTCAGAACTAAACTAGAATTCGCCTCTTCCATATGGTCACCGTGGCAGTCATACCTAACTAACAACCTGGAATCCGTTCAAAGCAGAGCCCTCCGTTTTATTTATTCCGACTATTCCCCTTACGCAAGCATATCAGGATTTCGCCAATCAGCTAACCTTGACACTCTTTCTCACCGCCGCAGGGTGTCTCGTCTTTCTCTTCTTCATCGGATCTTTTATTACAACAGTCATCTCAGACAGAGTTTGCTATCGCCTCCTTACCGCATTTTCCCTCGTCTCGACCATTCTTGTAAACTCCGTCCAATTTCATCGTCAACCGTTACTCACCAAATGTCTACTTTACCATTGGCCATTGACGACTGGAACTCACTGCCTGACGTAATTGTTTCCTTATCTGACACTAAAAAATTTTCTGCAGCCATTAGCTTATTTTTTTCTAACCTATAACTAGATTGCAGCGTGTTTTTGTTGATAAATAGTTGTGTTATTTGTTTGTTTTTGAAGTGTTCACTCCCTTGTATAATGCCCCTGGGCCTTCAAGGAATAATAAATGATGATGATGATGATATATCCAGCATATCAGGATTACGCCAATCAGCTAACCTTCATTCACTTTCCCTTCGCCGCCGAGTATCACGCCTTTCTCTCCTCCATCGAATTTTTTATCACAATAGCCACCTCAAAGAATCACTGCTATCACCTCCCCATCGTATTTTCCCGCGTCTAGATCACCTATGTAAATTACGTCCAATTCGATCATCAACTGTTTCTCACCAGACTTCCACACTACCATTGGCCATCGAGGATTGGAATTCACTACCTCATAACATCGTTTCTATTAATGATACCACTAAATTTGTTGAAGCCATTACCCTCTCTTTATCTAACCAACCTAGCTAGCTTACAGTGTTATAATTGTGTTTACTGTTCTATTTGTTTTTGTTCTATTGCCACCCCCTTGTATAATGCCCCACGGGCCCTCAAGGAAAATAAATGATGATGATGATGATGATGATGAATAACTTCGTGAAAAAAATATTTTGACCAAATATTTGGGATACTATTTTGGCGATGTTGTTTGGCGAGTTTAGCAAAATTTCAAGCAAATCGGGGACCATGAAGAAATCGGCGGAGTACCCTTTAACGACGCCCAAACATTAAAAAAGCGGCTTCTGCTTTAACGCTTTACTTTTGAGCTAGTAATGCGTTCGTGTTGAATCTCTGCAACGAGGAACGTGTTAGTTACTTTTGAGCAAGTAACAATGACGTTATTATGGTTTCTTTGTGTTGATTCACACGTAAGTTTCTCACCCTCAACCGCTCCCGAGCATTCTGATCCCCGCGTCATGGAATATTCCATGCCAGCTGGGTTGACGAAAGCGTTGGTGTTCTGCCATATTTTGAAGTTATTCTATTGTGTTGTTCCTATATTTCCAAATTTATTATTTTGTAAAGACGTGCTGCCAAGCACTCTTTCTGATTACTCGTACAAGCTCTTACAAAATACAATAGTTTCACGTCCCTTCTTCAATTCCCTTACGCCAAGTGGATGAAATCAATTAAAGCTTCATTTAGAAACTATATATTTTATAGCAAGCCTGTGGAGGTTGTGACGCCATATTGTATTACTCTCCTTGCATCAGCTCATAAATAATACAGGGTGCGGTCGTAAGAACTAAAGGAGGGGCACATGAGGGATGAAAACGGGCACCGCGCGGCGGTATCCATAGCAACCGTGCGCTGGCGTCAATACGTTTCTTCCTCGCGGCACCGCGTCACTCGGATCTGTCTCGATTCAGATAATTCTGCTAAGAGCGCCTGTGGTGCCACCTAGCAGCGAGAGGCGAAGTGCCGCGCTGTGCCCAGATTTCAGCGTTAATTTGTTCCGTGCTTAACACATTTGGAGCGCCTTGCCGAATTCGTGCACCCAACCTACATATCTGAAAGTGGGCACGAAAACTTAGTTTCCAAAGAGGTTGTCACGTATATTTTTTGAATTCTCAAGACAGAGATGGCAAAATATATTTAAAAAAGAGCAAAAACGGCGTCCGTGATTTTTCTATTCCATGTACCTGGTGTTCGTCGTCTGCTCACTGGTTTGTGAGCTTGCTTCCCTGGTGATCATTGTTTCTATATTTCGTTAAGAGCAATAATTATCGCCGATTATCTTGCTCATCGCCAGCCTGCGCTATTCGTTTTAGCATTTTCGCCTTCAGCAAGCCACCTGGGAGCGAGCTAATAAGCCATGTGTGCAGACGGCAAACAGGCTGGTATAGGACATGGGAGATACACGGCTTCCAACACTGCGTTATTTTTAATATTTCTCTATCTCAAAATTGATCTACAAATAGACACAAAACGCTTGGTGAAACTACGTTCGGAGGTAAGTATGATGGTCTAACCTCCGAATTCAAGAAGGGACCTTTCCTGTCTGTGTATCATTATCTTACGCAAGGAAAGGAAAATGGCTTCACTTAAGGAAAGGCGCCATTTTGTTTCAGAAACCCACCTCATCATTTATTTAGGTAAGGAACAGACGAAGGGCTTCTTCAAGTTGAGAAAGCAAAGGATGAAAGTATCTGGGGTTGAGATTATCGCGCAATTTAGTCTCAGCACAGGTCAACAAATACTCAAGACAAGTATTTTAGCAATTAGTTTGATATCTAAAGTGCTTTAAAATATGTCTAAAATTGAGAATGCTGAGTTTAAAGGCATCAATAACACGCGTGTTTTGACCACATTTGATCGCGTCCTGGTCTGGCAACAACAAGCGATTTGCACGCACGTTTATTTTTCCCGTTGGACTACCGTTGACTTTAGAAGACGACGAATTTGTGAAATCGTTACTAACAGCTACTTTGTTTTATCATAAGTGTGAGCAAAGCCGATGCTACAAGCACAATCATTTTGTTTTGAGTGGTGTACTCACTTCACGAGCGCGCTCGCATAGAAGACCCGCTCAAGAGTTGCACTCGCTCCCTGCAGCTTGTCTTCAACTGCCACCCATCGAGACATTGCAGTAACAAATAAAAGGTGTCATCGAGTTTCAGTGGATCGGATTGAGCGTAATATATCCAACAAGTCAAGAGATTCAACGAGTGAGGAGAGATCAAACGTGTCAAGAGATTCAATATAAGGCGTCCTACAAGTCGAGTTTCAACAAGTTAATATATACGACTCCAAAGATCAACTATTGAAGAGATCTCTGGTTAGTTAAAACTGAACTCCACAGTGGATTTGGTTTACGTGGAACAAGGTCACTATTAGATAAGAGGTGCAAATCAGAAATTAATATCCGCTGAAGTTTTTTTTGTTGCTGTCGATATTAAGAAAATGTTTGCTGTGAGACGTCGTTCATCCCTAGTCCTCGATTCGAGTTTTTGTACTGCACTGCAGTAACACTGCACTCAGTCATTAGAGTCTTGGAATATATCTGTGAAGTAATATAAGCTGAGTTTTAAAGGCAGAGAGGAGTTTAGAGATAATATTGGACCTCCTACTCGTTATACTTTTCGAATTGTTCAACATGAGTCAAAATAGCAATCATTCTGGGACGTGCAATTAAGAGTTTAAACGAGTTAGGCGATCTACGGCGAGCCAAGATGTCGAAGCAGTAGGATCACAAAGAGAACTGAACAAAACGAATTGTTTGATACTTGTTAAACTTTATTACGCACTTTTTTACGTTGTTTTGGGGCGTGATGATGGCCATTATAAAGAGGGCTCCCTTAGATGTATTCAATCAATGCAAAGTGTTTCCTTCATTTTTTGTCCTTCCTTCGTAGTTAATGCAAAGCAGCAGCTCGATGCTTGCATTACGTTTTGAATTCCAAGCTCATCTTAAGGTTGCGTTCAAGAGACCTAGTTGAATGCTTGCCGCGCCCTGCTGCTATACGTTTTCTGCATCTTGTTGTCTTGGCCCAGCCACGTTTGCCACAAACTTGCCTGGCACGAGTATATTCAGAGCAGAAAACACCGCCATTCAATGAAAAACTCTACCTTTTCCACATTCACTTCACACTGTACCGACACAAATAGTTGAATTTTTTTTTTTGAGCAAACATTGGGCTTTTGATTTGGGAATTTAGGGCCATGAAAAGCTCCAAAAGGCAAGATAAAGTACAAATATGACCTTGGTCGAAAGTCTGGGAAAATTGGCCCTTAATCGTAAAGAATTTCCAAAGTTAAGCTCTGCTGCCTTGTAGTTCCGCTATTATGTGGCACCTCTGTGCTAAATCCAAAGACAAGTTCCAGAGTGTTTCTTCACTTTGTGTTGTTTATTTTTCAATCCGGTATTTTTGGGCTTAAATTGCTAAACAAGTGCCAGAATTTGGTTGTCAGTTGTTCGGTTGATGCGTGGCACCTTTGGCTGAAGTCGTGCACTTTGTAAATTATGTAGTAAAACTGAAAGATACATAGAAAAGACAAAGAGAAGTAGACTGGAACTTAAAAAAAACGTCTTGGAGCAAGATCGTATTAGGCGCAAGTTGGGCCCTTAATATTGCCGCGCGCGCAGCTCACCAAGCAGACAGCGCGCTCCTGGCCTAACCGTTTTCGCACTTGCCTTTCACACAAAAAAGCCAAAGTTCGATTCCTGGCCGCGGGTACACATTTCTTATTGAGTCTGTAAATGTGATTGTTCTGGTAACTTCAAGAACCGTGTTGCTGATTCGAGGTTAAGAATGTTCTACGCGCCGAACCTTCTACGCCGATTGTTCCAAGAAGCCAACGCGTGCGTGCAGTGTCGCGCCTGTACATAAGAGGACTCCAGTGTGGCAAGCCGCAGTCAGTCTCGCCCCAGCATTCGATCCTGCTGTTTCGCCGCCATCGGCGCCTGTGACGCTAGCGCTTTATCTATCTTGTTTTGGGCTACAAGTTTGTCCATTAAACGTTTAGTTGGCTTCAGTCTTCGTCGCCTCATCAATTTTCATTCGTGGCAATATTGCCCAATTTGAGTCAAATAGGCGTTTCTCTGGCGTGTTACCTGAGAAGCGATGGCGCAGCGGGCATGTGCGGTCACAACTTCAAAGATCAGTCAATAGTTAGCGTATCGGGTGCGATAAACCTTTACTCCTCCCTATTACTTCGCCTTACGCAAAGGGCTGCTCGCAATCTATGATCACTAAGAATTCAAGGACTACACGCACCCACGGAAGCAAAACCTTTAAAAAAATTCTCATTAAAGCGTGCACGTGACACACTCCACTCCTGACCACCTTTAAGAATGTCTTGGTTATTCTGACCTTGTAAGCACATGAGTATCTCTGATGTGAAGCGCGTCCGAAACCACCCAAAGCTCCCTGAAAACAAGCATAGAAAGTGAAAACGCTCACCTTATGCACGCGTTGCACATTCTGATTTCATTTTATTTCATTTAATTTATTTACAGCTTAAGGGCCCTGATGGACATTACAAGGGGGCCGGGGATACTCAAGATTATACAATGAAAAACAGAAATACGTGAAAAACACAAAAAAAGAAACGAAAACACTTAACGCATTATCACACTCAGGACTGCTCAGAATTGCACAAATAATACAACTAGTAAGACGAAAAATTAAGATTAATGCAAGGTGAAAATTATTCGGGTCTAGAGTGGTGACAATAGATGATGGGAGCTTGTTCCAGTCGATGATAGCCTGAGGAAGGAATGATCGAATAAATGCGTTTGTAGAGCCTTGAAATACGTTTGATGTCACATGTGTTGTTAAGGCGCGAATGTGTTCGGTCGAGGGGTGATAGCAACTCTTTTTTTAAGGTATGGAATGTGGTAGTAGATTTTATGAAGCAGACAAAGCTGAGATACTTTCCTGCGGAGCTGCAAAAAGGACAGGGTTAGTTTACTTTTCAAGGCGGAAACACCACACGAAGAATCAAAGATATACAAGATGAAACGGGCAGCCTTATTTTGAACTGCTTCGAGATTGTTAATTAGGTAAATTTGATCGGGAATTCCAAATCGCAGCGGTATATTGTAATTTAGGTCTGACGTACGTGTCGTACTCCAACTTGCGGAGAAGGGGATGTGCAGGTCGTAGGTTACGTCTTATTAGTCCAAGGGTTCTTGATGAGTCAGCAGTGATGGCTTCGATATGATTATTCTAAGAGAGGTCTGGTGTTAGTCATTACACCGAGATATTTATACATAGTAACAGTCTCAATTAAATCGGAGCTTAGGCAATATTGGTAGGTCCACTACCATTTGTTTTCTAGTGAAACGAACTAGTTAGCATTTAGGTTTATTTACCGACATCAATCAGTCATTGCAGCATTGGTTAATTTTAATTAGGTCACTTTGAAGTTGGATGTTATCTTGCACACTTGTTACTTTGTTATAGACGACTCAGTCATCTGAAAAAAGACGTATTTTGGAAGAAATAGTGCGAGGGAGGTAATTTATATATATATTAAAAACAATAGAGGTCCTAAACCGGAGCCATTGCTGAACACCAGAATACACGTTTGTTAGGGAAGATTCTTGGTCATTAATGGACGTTAGCTGCACGCGGGACGAGAGACAGTCAGGTATCCATACAAATGCAATTTTCTCGGGTATATCAAAATGATCGAGAAAAACTAAATATTTATACTTAACATGACCAGCAGCAGTTTCTCCTAGATGAAAACCTATAAGCACAGTGTGGGTAAAATTGACAATTCGCTAATAACGGTCACACTTTAAACAAAACAAAGTTTTCCATGGTTTTCACAAGGTGACAATTGATAATTTTACAAGCACAGTCTCGTGCGTTCCAGGGATAGAGTTATCGCATTATCTTGTTTTCAAGAAGATAATATTTTTTGTTAGTTTAACAAAAAAAGTGTTTTTTTTGTGTGTGAGATTATATGAAGAAGCCTAATTTTAAACTTTATCGCACATAATTGGAAAGTTATAAATCACTTAATTAGAAAAAAACAATTAACAGCACAACGAAAATGCCTGAAACCTCTACTGGCCAGCGCCTTTCTTGCCATATTTCTTATGCCGTTTTCATTCTGGCATGGCCAGCGTGACAAACGATAATTTTGCTTGCCACCAACCTTTCTACCCGGAAAAAATCGTTCATTTTGGAGGTTTTCGACGATGTCCAGTGCGTTTGTAATGCACGCTTTTCAGAAACCCCATCGAGCAACATTGGCAGCCGCCATTGTTGGGAGCACTAAGCGTGTAATTGGATGCGAGTCCTTGCCGAACGCTGACGCAGCCCTCGTGTCCAATACATGCCCAGAGTTTGTGATCAAGCAATGGCGGGCTCGAAGAATTGATAGCAACAGCTACGAGATGGCCCGCCGCACTCTTGGAAAAGGTCTACTGAACGGTATATCGATGGTTTACAGCTAACACACATAAAAAAACTGAAAAAAATAATTAGGCGCTAAAATATTCTACAATCTAAGAAGCTCGCCGCATTTCCTTTCACATTCAGTGCGACTGTAGCTAACACTACACTCAGATGGAGCCGATCAAGAATGCCATAGAAGGCATCATCATGGCTCAAATATGTGTTTATGCGTTTGCTATCATCGATCAAGCCAATCACTCCCTACACACAGTGAAGGGCGGTGTAATCCTTAGCTTTCTCTTTGCGTGATTGGTTTAGTGGGGATAGCCAGACCCGCAGAGACGACGAGCGCCGTGACGATGCAGTTTTGACTCTGCCTGATTTGATCCATCGTATCGTAGTTTTGGCTGCGGTTAGACTTAACGTGAAATTGAGTATGCCGGAGCGAAAGTTCATCTGCTCTTTTGCAGGGGTTGTGGTGACGTCAGAACGACGCCGAGCTCTGATTGGCTCTGATTGGAGGATAGTGGGTAGACATGAAAGCAATCTGCCTCGAGGTCTCACCACTATCTTTTAATAAGAGCCGATCAGAGCTCGGCGTTCTGATGTCATTATAATCCCTGCAAAGAAGGAGACAAACATGCACATCGCATAGATTGCACCATCCGAGTGACTAATTCAGCACCTTATATTTGTTTATACCATGCGTAGTTTGTGCAGGAAAAGATTGACAGATTCTCAATGAAGCAAACTGTGTATTTTGTATGTTTCATGAACAGTGCGTTTAGTTTTAGTTTTGTAGCATTGCCGATCGACAATAACGGGTCCATACAACCCGAAGGATCCAATCAGGGTCACAATCTTCACAAGCTTGCTGTAAAGTATTTAGTCTCTAAAGGCAGTTTTAATTAATTTACGCCCACGTGGAGTAAGATAATTTAAGAGCGGACGCGAAAAGCATGTGTTCAAGACCATCTCGTACAATTAAACAGAAAGATTGCTCGATCACACGTCTTTACTGAATGAGAAATTTCAAAATATGGGGAGAACACAATAGATTAACTCAAAATATTGCAGAACTTCGACGCTTTCGCCAATCCAGCCGGCATGAAATAATTGATGACGCGGGGTTCAGAATCTCGGTAGCGGTTCAGGATGAGAAAGGTGCCCGTTAATGAATATGAAGCAACCAAATAACGTCATCGCTACGTGCTCAAAAATTAACTAACACGTTACTCGTTGCTGAGAGCTCAAAAGTAACTCGTTAATGCAGAAGCCGCTTTTTAATTTTTCTGGCGTCGTTAAGAATGCCTTGATTTTTTAATGCATTCATGAACATACTGAATTTCCAGACCTTGTCACGTTGCTTGTTTGTTATTTTTTTTTTGGGGGGGGGATATTATAAAAATGTCCCGTACGTTTTTATTTTTTGAAGTCATGGGATAATTGACACCAATAAAATACATTCTTTCGAATTTCTGCTTCGTTATCTTGATCTTATGCTGTTTTCTACGCAATTTCACTGGTTTAAATGAAGTGTTCGAGAGCGGGGAATGTTGTTAAGAGTAATTTCATTTCATGTGCTGTGAATGTCCAACCTGTAGAAAAGTGCCGTCATTGTCGTTGTCTTTTGTATTTAGGAGTGTATAACGTGGCAAAACGCTGATACAAAGACGTAGCTTTTACAACTATAAGTTGTCGCATGTTAGTTGCGCGCAAATAACGCTTAACAATCAGAAAGTAAAATAAGCGTTGCTATGTTATTACTTCTTTCTTTGCAATATCATCAGGCAAATGCCTTTTTCGCAAGATGACGGGGAAGAAAGCATAACCCTTGTTTACTATGTTGCCCGTTTAGAGAAAGATCATTTGCAAACGGTCAGTGTTTATAACAATCCCGCTCAGAATGCGTACTTCGTAAGAGTGCTAATATATCTATATAACGTTTTTGCTAGAAAAAATACAGTTTTATGGCGCGTTTCCATTTCTGGCTTGGCGGGCGGATCCGTCCACGCGGAAAGTGGATTTTTGGTGCCGGGTGGCGAAGTCGACTCGTACCTTGTGGAAAATCTGGATATGGGTTCCGGTTTGATCCAGGCTTTCCGTCAGCGACGAGGCGAGTTCGCCACACGGCTCCAAAACCATCTTTCTGTTTTGCGCGAATCCTTCAGCGAATCCGCAAATGTAAACACGCTTTTAGAATGCGGGACTGTATTCTTCACTTTGTGGTGACGTCAATTACCCCCCCCCCAAATTGCTTTCAAAAGATAAACTGATTTCGCGTAAAGGCCACGTGGCCTCAATTGTCATGACGTGACCTAAACACCAATCCAGTTTCACCGTTAAGTTCAGCCGGGAATGCAGGGAGGAATGGACGGATGGGCAAAATTTGATAATTAGGGGTGACATTAATAAAGCATTTCATGTTTATAAAATAATCGAATCAGCAACCAGCTTGTACCTTCAACTGAGTGTATATTTTAGTTACGTCTCTGTTTCTATGCACATACATAACAGGTGCTTACGCCGACCACAACGCTAATCTCCAGGCGATTATCCCGTGTGACATATCACAAGGTCTGGGAATTCAGTATGTCCACGAATGCGTTAAAAAATCAAGGCACTCTTAACGACGCCAAAACATAAAAAAGCCGCCTCTGCTTTAACGCGTTACTTTTGAGCTCTCAGCAACAAGTAACGTGTTAGTTACTTCTTGATCAAGTAGCAATACCGGTATTTGGTTGCTTTGTTTTTATTAACCCGTACATTTCCAACAGGAAACCGCTACCGAGATTTTGAACCCCGCGTCATCAAATATTTTTATGCCAGCTGTGTTGGCGAAAGCGTTGGAGTTCTGAAATACTTTAAAGTTATTCTATTGTGTTCTCCCAATATTTCCAAATTTATTATTCAGTAAAGATGTACCGTCAACAACTCTTTCTGTTTAATCATGCAAGCTAGTCCCGAACTAATGCTTTCCACGTGTTTTTTTTAATTCTATTACTCTATGTGGGGGCGTAGATCAATTCAATACTGCCTTTAGTGACTTGATATTTTATAGCAAGCTTGTGGACCTTATGAGCCATATATTATATTACAATTCTTGCATCACCTCTTAAATAGTTACAGTCTGCGGTCGTAAGAACTTAAGCAGGGGACACTTGAGGGATGAAGACGGGCACTGCGCGGCAGTATTCATAGCATCCGGTGCTGGCGGCTATATACGTTTCTTCCTCGCGGCGCCGCGTCTCACGGATCTGTTCAATACGGATACTGTAAAACCCTTTATTTTCGCCGCCAGCATTTTTCGCGGATCGGTGACAAAGCACATAATCGCTGCCACTAAATTTGGCGAATTCTAGACGACTGCGTTGAAATCCTCCAGGACCGAAGTGTTCGCATGCCCGTAAGTTTTCGCGAATTCTTCAATTCGAAAAAGTCACGAAAATGCAGGGCTCGCGGACATTGGGTTTTTACAGTAATGCCGCGCGGTGCGCCTGTGGCGCACCTAGCGGTGAGTGGCGGGTGCCGCGCGGCGCCCAGTTTCAGCAACTCATTTGTTCCATGCTTAACACATTTGGCGCGCAATGCAAAAATTGAATTCCCAACATACATAGCTGAAACTGGGAACGCGAACTTAGTTTTGCAAGAAGTTTTATGCATATTTTTTCAATGCTCAATTCAGAGGTGGTAAAATATTTAAAAAAGAAGCAAAAACGGCGGCCGTGAACTTCCTATGCCCTATACCTGATATTTGTCGGCTGCACACTGGTTTGTGAGCTTGCTGCCTGGTGGTCATTGTTCATATATTTTGTTAAGAGTAATAATTATCACGATCATCTTGCTCATCGCCAGCCTGCCGCTATTCGGTTTGAGCGTTTCAGGGAGCGAGCTCATAAACCTGTGTGCAGACGACAAACAGGCTGTTATAGGACATGAAAAATACGCGGCCTCCGACTTCGTTTTATTTTTAATATTTCACTATCTCAAAATAGAGTGTTGGTGAATAGGTACAAATACATAAAAGGATAAAACATAGAGGACGGGTACGGGCACAGAACGACTTTCATTTAGCAGTAAGAATGTTGCTGATAAATGAAAAAGTTTTGTTTCCACCCGGTCCTCTAGGTTTTAACCTTTCATGTATTCGTAGATGACAATGTAACTACAAGCTCTTAACTTCGTCCTACAAAATGAAACATGTAAAACACTCTTGACATTTTCAGCAACCAGTAGCGGTTTTAAGGGATTTCGGATTATACGGTCTTATAAAGTCAGACTCAAAAAAAGTGTGATATACAGAGCGTGACGTCAAGCGGGGAGTTAAGGCCGTAACTTTATATAGTCAATTTTAAATCTCTAAAAACTAATATACAGGTTTTTGTCGCTTTCTCTGAAGTTTTAGTAAAGACGCACGGGGTGACAAATATTGTATTTCTCACCACAGCAGCCGTATAGTTCACGTGACCTTATGTCACGTGAATTTCCAAACAAATTTAGTTCCCGATAAATTTAGCGGGTCACGTGACAAAGTTTCCTGCGAATCTAACACGAAAATTGAGGTCACCTTTTGTATTTTTACGGGGAAACATCATTGGTGGCTAGTTCACGTGACATCAATTTTTCCCGCTAATTTTAGCGGGGAAACGGGATCTGTCTGTAGCTCCCGTGACGTGAGGTGACGTGACTTTGCGTATACCCGAGCCACAGGCATTCACGTTTTGCACACCCGGCATCGTCATGCGGCACGAGCTTAAGGACGTATCTGCAGTTGCCACAAACAACACATCTGGGACGAGTGGACAAGGCAAGGCCTCTCGTGCAAACTGGCGCATGTCACAAGCAGGTACACTGCACCGGCTGGAAGCTGTCCAGGCCCATGAATCATCTCCGTCTTCTTCTTACACTTGCAGACGACTTCATTATTGCCCTTTCGGGCGCTACGCGGATCATTCCTGTCCCGGAGAACACTCCTGCCTCCAATAAATTAACACCTGCTTAATCTTTCGAGAGTGCGTGAGGACATCCATGCTCATTTTTTGGGTAATCGCTAGCTCCACAAAGACCTAATCCGCCTACTGACACAAGACTGCACAAACAAAGCTTCACACAAAGACATTCTCACGAAAACGCTGGCAAGATCACTGGGTATATTTTAGCTGCAAAACCAGTCTCATCAGTCTCCCGCAAACTTTGATCCACGTACAAAGCCCTCTATGGCACTAGCCAAGACTCCGCCGGTCATTCCTACTATTGCGTTACTTCAGAACATGCCCTTGGAGATTTTTGAAATAGAGGCTCTTTCTATCGTCTTCCCCCAACCAGCGATAGCCCAGGACCCATCAATCTACATAAAAGCCCCGGAAGACGACAGTTTGCCTTGTGAAACTCACCTTCACCATGGCAAAATTCGCCACAGCCCTCGAGCAAGTAAGGGTTCAGAGTGCCTCTGGGAAAGACGGCATTACATAGTAGAAACCTCCGAAATCTTCCTATCGAGGCCAAAAAAGCTATCATTTGGAACATCAACATTATATGGTACATAGAAGATCTCGCCACCCATCTCAAGCACGCAGTCGTCACTCCGCCACCCAAACCGGGCCGTCCTACCACACACCCTCCAACCTACGACCCATCTCTCTAACTCCAACCATGTACAAACTCGTCGAGCGGATGTGTGTCACCCGTCTGAATCATTACCTTGAAGAGGAGATCGCTTGTTTTCAGCGTGCCCAAACTGGTTTCAGCTCTGGACTTGAGACACAAGGCAGATTGTTTCTAATTCGCCGCATCCTTCACCGCAATCAACGCGACCAACCCCTCATCATGGTGGATGTTGATCCTAAAAATTCTTTCAACACAGTGACATATGAAGCCATCATCCACCACCTAGCCGATGATTACCAAGGGAAACGCATGTTGAACTTCGTAAAGACCTTCCTCCATGAACGCACATACGACATCCGCAACGGGGCTGCGCAGCCGACCATCTACACCAAATCTACTTGTGTTCCCCAAGTTTCCACAATCTCCACTCTACCTGTTGCACCTGGTCATGCGACATGTGGCCATGGCCCTCGACAATGATTCCTCGATCCGTTTTACTTTATAAACTTACGATATTACGCTTTGGACTGAGAACGATGGCTTTCCTTCAGAATGCCCTGCTGCGCGACGTTTTGCGATCAGAAAATCTTCCCCAAAACTCCCCGCCAATCCTTTCCAAACCAAATGCCCCAAAACACACCAAAAAAAAATTTTTTTTTTTTATTAGAAGACTACCGGAACCTTTCTTTTCTTTAACTTTTACGTGACGCCGTTTTGCCAGTCTCGTCATTTCCAGCTTGAAGGAGCGCCCGCAGCTAACACGTCTGCTCACTGCAGTACGTTTCGTTGGTATTGGAAAACAGGTGAAACAGTTTTCGTGTTTTCCCTTCGCTGTCTCCCAGATTTTCAATACTTTATATCAGCGTGTATTTGACCCTATGCGACTCTGGTCAAGGCTAAAAAACCTGCTTTCAACCACTCTTACATACGTGGGAAGGGAAATACACTTTCACAAGATAAGATTAAGAAACTCTAGGTTTATTTAGATAACAAGATTGAAGAGGTTCTGCCACCCCATAGTATTGGTTTCTTGTTTCAATCTTTAGGCTGATCATTCTCAGTGATATATATCAGCTTTATTTTGGTTCTGCGTTCCCGTGCAATTGTTTTGTGTATTGTCACGAATGACAACTGATGAGGCGGTGATAACAAAAGGAACTAAACGTTTAATGGGGCGAACTTGTGCCCAAAAGTAAAAAGGAAACAGAAGATAATAACAGAGCGTCGCGGGCGTCGAAAGCGGCGAAGCAGCAGGATCGAACGCTGAGGCGAAAACTGACTCGGCGTGCCAGGCGGAGCCCCTTTTGTACACGCGTGGGCTTCCGGAACATTCGGCGTAGAAGGTTCGGTTCGTAGAATATTCTAACCTCGAATTAACAAGGCGGCTCTCGAACTTACTAGAACATCACATCACAGCGTCAACAAAAATGTGTAGGCGCGGCCAGGAATCGAACCCTGGCCTTCTGCGTGGAAGACAAGCGCGATAACCGTTATGCCACGGGCGCGCTGCCTACTTGGTCAGCTGCGCCCGCGGCATTATTCCCCCTTTAAAAAAGTGCATCGTCCCGATGCAGCACAACACGAAAAAACAAAAAACAGATCCACAACTTCGGACAGCAGACTCGCGAGCCGCAATTCACAGTTCACAGTTCACAGTTCCGTTCACTCGTCGACGACGGTGGATAGTGCTATCGTTCGTAATACGGCTTCAGCCGGACGACGTGCACCACCTCGGGTCGCGGCTGACGTCTGGTTGATGGTCGTGTTCCATCGGGAAGAACTTCGTAGTTCAGATCTCCGAGGCGTCGGATGACCTTGTAAGGCCCAAAGTAGCGCTTCAGCAGTTTCTCGCTGAGACCGCGACGACGAATCGGCGTCCATACCCACACTCTGTCTCCGGGCTGGAAGTGGACGGCGCGGCGACGAAGATTGTACCGACGAGCGTCCACACGCTGTTGATCGTGGATTCGAAGGCGGGCGAGTTGGCGTGCTTCTTCTGCTCTCTGACTGACCGCATGGGCATCGTCGCATCCGTCATCCACAGGCTCATGGGGCAGCATCGCGTCCAACATGGTCGTCACTTTTCGACCATGCACCAGCTCGAATGGCGTAAACCTGGTGGTTTCTTGAGCTGCAGTGTTGTAGGCGAACGTGATGTAAGGTAATACCTCGTCCCACGTCTTGTGCTCTACGTCGACGTACATGGAGATCATGTCGGCGATCGTCTTGTTGAGCCGCTCCGTTAGCCCGTTGGTCTGTGGATGGTACGCGGTGGTCCGACGATGGCTGGTATGGCTGAGCCGAAGGATCTCTTGCGTGAGCTGGGCCAAGAACGATGACCCTCGGTCGGTTATCAAGACTTCGGGGGCGCCATGTCGAAGAAGAATAGACTCGACGAAAAACTTGGCGACTTCCACGGCTGTTCCCGACGGAAGGGCTTTCGTCTCCGCGTACCGGGTAAGGTAATCCGTGGCCACGATTATCCAGCGGTTCCCCGACGTCGATGGCGGGAAGGGCCCAAGCAAATCCATTCCAACTTGTTGGAAAGGCGTAGTAGGGGTCGATATCGGTTGCAGGAATCCCGCAGGTCTCGTCGGAGGTTTCTTACGCCGTTGGCACTCGTGACATGACCGTGTGTACAGATGGACGGTTTTCGGGAGTCTCGGCCAGTAGTACTTGTCGCGAATCCGGGCGAGCGTCCTGCTGTAGCCGAGGTGTCCAGCCGTCGGGTCGTCGTGGCATGCTTGAAAGATTTCTTCTCGCAGGCTGGCCGGCACAACCAGCAGCCAGGCAGGGTTGCTGGTTCCAGAGTTCTTCTTGAAGAGCACGCCTGCCGCAGAACGAAGCTTGACAAGTCTCGGGCGAAGACTCGCGGAACAGAACTTCCTTGTCCTTCGAGGTGGTTGATCACGGCGCCGAAGTTCCGGGTCGTCTCGCTGGAAGTGCTCCATGTCGGTATCGCAGCAACTGCTCGAGGAAACGGAAGACGTCATCGTCGTCGTCGTTGCTGTCGAAAGGAGATCCGGCTGGGGCCCTAGAGCAAGCGAGTCGAGCGTCATTATCGCTTGCAGCCAGACATGCTTGCAATGGTGACGTCGAATTCTTGCGGTCGAAGACTCCAGCGAGGCGGGACGCCTCCAGACCGGTACGCCAGAGGTTTGCCGAGCCAGCAGAGGGCGTGGTGGTCTGTAACCACGCGGGAACGGGATCCCGCACAAGTACGGACGGAACAAGGTTATCGCCGAGACGACGGTAGCAAGACATTCTTCGTTCGGTCGTCGAATAATTTTCGTTCTGCCTTGGGCAGCGCCCGGCTTGCGTAAGCGGTTGCTCTCTCGGCGCCTTCTTGTGTCGCTGAACGAGGCACCGCACCGAGACCGGAATTGCCAGGCGATCCGTGTGTATTTCTGTCTCCGCCGACTGATCAAAATGTCCGAGGATAGGGGGCGACTGCAGCCTTCGCTTGAGTTCCTCGAACATGTTCTTGCTCCTCTCCCCACTGGAACTGCACGTCGTCCTTCGTCAGATGCATTAAGTGGATGCAGAGATCTGTGCGAAGTCGCGCACGGAAACGTCTGTAATGGGCGCACAGCCCAAGGAATCTTCGGACGGCCTTCCTTGTCCGATGGCTTCGGAAATTCGGCGACGGCGGATGTCTTTGTGGGATCAGGGCTTGCTCCCTGAGCCCACTCGCGACAGCGTGGCCAAGAATTTCAGCTCGCCATAGGCGAGAACCGACACTTCGAAGGCTTGAGTGTCAGCAGCAGCCTTGAAGGCCCGTAGCACGGCTCGCAGTCGTCTGAGGTGCTCGTCGAAGTCGCTTGCCGAACACGTCAACGTCGTCGAGGTAGACTGAACCCAGCTCTGCCATTTCAAGCCGGAAAGGACGATTGTCCATAACACGCTGGAGAGTTGCGCGGCGCTGTGCGCAGCCCGATGGCATTACTTTA
>JAZHYW010003911.1:0-38490 GCA_037355805.1 Ixodes ricinus | reverse complement strand
TGGCCGGCTCAACACGCGTTCAAAGATTCGAGCAAGTAATCTGCTCGGCGACTCACGATCCACCAGTTCATCATGGAAAACAAGATTACGGCAGCAAACGCACACCGCCAGCGCGACATCTGGCGTCGAAGATTCCTTCCGGACCGCTGGTGACGAGAGCAACATCGTCGGCTGCCTACAAAAACCGGCAGCTTCACGACACCTACTTCAGTGGGCTCGGTGGCACCGCGTCAGGCAGGATGGCTAATCCCTTCTTGCTGTATATGCAGGTCAGTAATAAGTATCATTGGTGCAAATGCTTAAGGGATGACACTGTATCGCTTATTGTGCTGCCGAGCCCCGGCTACTTTCTTGTTATGATGACTGAGTGCTGGGATGTCGTTCTTCTGCTGCTCCAACTCTGTGGTGATGTTGAACTAAATCCCGGACCGCTGCAGAAAATTTTGGAAGGGCAAAACAAAATAGCGGAAGATATTGCTCAACTGAAAAGCCATTTTGGCACCCTAGAAACACGCTTGGGAGCGATCGAGGCGTCGACTTCCCGTTTGAATGAGTTAGTTGAAAGGTTCAATAGCTCGCAGCACAAAGTATCAAACCTAGAATTGTGCGTGCAAAAACTAGAAAAAAAATAGATGACCTGGAAAATAGAAGTAGACGTAATAACCTTATAGTTTATGGAATCCGGGAGATGGACAACGAGACTGAAGATAATTTAATTACCAGTGTAGTCAATGAAGTGTTCTCCGATAGGTTAGCTGTTCACGTGAAAAGTGTTGAAAGAATTCATAGACTTGGTAAATGGTCTTCTAACCGAATGCGTCCCGTTATCCTCAAATTTAGTGACTTCATGGAAAAAAAAGAAGTACTTAGAAATGCCCGGAAGTTAAAAGGATCAGCCATTTTTATTAACGAGGACTTTTCCCTACTCGTCAGGAACGTACGGAAAAAGTTGTGGGACAGTGCTAAGGATAACAGAGATAAGGGGAGAGGGCAACATTATTGTACGACAAATTAAAGATCGGGGACGTAATGTACGCCTGGGATGAAGAGAAGGATGAGAGAGTACAATTGCCCCCGCGTGCCCCATACGAGCAGCAACATCACGCTAGGAATTGACCAGTCATGTCGAACGGCAATAAAGATTTCATAGTTCTCAATGTGAATGCCAGAAGCGTGGTAAATAAAGTCGTTGAACTTGAACATATCTTGATTGAACATAATCCGCATGCTGTCATTATCACTGAAACCTGGCTGAACTCATCAGTTTTAAATTGTGAAATCATCCCACCCGGATATAAACTTTACAGAAAGGATCGGGAAAGTAAAGGGGGCGGCGTCGCCATAGTTATCAAGGATTGTTTAGATTGTACGGAATTAGAAGGCGCCCCTGACATAGAAAATAAATGGTGCAAGATTAAGTTTGGCCATGTTGAATACATTTTAGGTGCTGTTTATCGCCCGCCCGGAATGGGATTAGAATTTGTGAATAAACTGAATGACTTTCTAGATAAGCTCCGCGCGCACTCTCGTAAAGTTATCATTGCCGGCGATTTTAATCTTGCTGATATCGATTGGGATGGCATGGTTCCGACCTCTCGTGAAACTTTGGTCTCTTCCGCTCTCCTTGAAATGGTTTTTTCGCACAATCTGACTCAAGTTGTCAGAGAACCCACAAGAATTCAAGGTTCGTCCAGTTCGCTTCTGGATTTGTTTCTTGTATCTGACGGCTTGCTATCAACCACTTATGAGTGTAGCGTGTTGCCCGGTATTTCAGATCATTGCATGGTCCTTTTATCTCTTCCAAACTTAACAACCCCTTGTAGAAAGTTTACCTATAGCGTATACAAGGATTTCAATCAGGCCGATGATGAGGCGATCCTGGACGAACTACTTTTGGCACAAGGAACTTTCCAGGAAATGGCTGATACTCCAGCACTTTCGGTCAATGACTTGTGGCTTTACTTAAAAGAAGTTATAACTAAGTGTATGACTAAGTATGTACCCACTAGGACAAAGAAGAAGGCAACGCACAATCCCTGGATCAATAGAAATATTATTCATTTAAAAAGAAAGATATCACGATGTCGGGCTCAAATTCGCAGAACAGCCACTCCCAGTGCGCGTGAAAAAATCAGGTCGCTAAGTCAGAATCTTAAAACGGCAATTAAAGACGCGAAACACAGATATTATAACCAAACGATGCCGTCGTTTTTAATCTCGTCTCCCCGCAAATTTTGGCGGCACCTTTCACCATCAAAAGAGGGCGTGGAAAAACTTGATGTCGATGGACACACGATCGAAGATAACTACGAAATAGCAAATTGCTTTAATAGTTTTTTTTCTACTGTGTTTTCTTCTGATGACGGAACGACGCCTGTGTTTAACCAATTGGAAGACGTTCCCGCCATCCCTGATGTACAGTTGTCTCGGGAAGGAATTGTAGATCTGTTACTTCACCTAGACTGTAAGAAAGCAACCGGATACGATAAAATTCCAAATGCGTTTCTTCAACGATATGCCGAGTCTCTGTCCCATTATATTATTATCGTTTTTGAAAGATCCCTGTCTTCAGGTTCATTACCCAATGACTGGAAGATTGGTAAAGTTGTGCCTGTTTTGAAGTCTGGGAAAGCTACCTCCGTTAACAATTACAGACCAATCTCACTAACATCAACATGTGGTAAACTCTTAGAGCATATACTTTCGAGCCATATTCACTCCTTCTTAAGTCATTACAACTTATTAAACAGCTCTCAGCACGGCTTTCGTAAGGGGGTATCTACTATTACTCAGCTGGTTGAAGTCACGCATGATTTTTCTGAAGTACTGAACCGTAAAGGCCAAGTTGATGTTATTTTTTTAGATTTAAAGAAAGCATTTGATAAGGTTAACCACAGGAAATTATTACTCAAATTACAATATATTCTGAAAAACCCAGGTCTCATCAGATGGATAGAAATGTTTTTGTACGGAAGAAGACAATTTGTAGAAATTAAAGATAAACATTCCGATTTGATCGATGTAAAATCAGGTGTACCTCAAGGGACAGTGCTCGGGCCTTTGTTTTTTTTAATATTTATTAATGATATACTCTTCAATTTAACTGTTAAGGCTAGGCTCTTTGCCGACGACTGTATCTTGTATACAGAGGTTAAGGAGCCCTCCGATCAAATTAATCTTAACACGTGTTTAGCACGCGTTGGTCAGTGGTGCAATACTTGGCAAATGTCACTAAACTTAGATAAAACTGTTTGTATGACTATTACTCATAAAACAAAGCCCATTGAATTCGCGTACGCCATCGAAGGGTATCCACTAGTAAGGGTAAGCAGTTACAAATATCTGGGTGTCATTATTTCTCACGATCTCCGTTGGAGTGCTCATATTGATAGTATTGTAAAGAAAGCGAATTATAAACTGTGGTATTTAAGGCGGTCTTTGAAACTAAGTTCAATGAACACAAAACTTTTGGCTTATAAAACACTCATTCGTCCGTTGATGGAATACGCATGCGAAATTTGGGACCCTCATATTGTTAAAGATGTGCTAAAGCTAGAAAAGGTGCAGCGACTTGCTTTACGTTTCATTTTTTCCAAATATCGTCGACTGGATTCACCCACGGCACTGTATTCAAAAGCAAACATTCCATTACTTAAGATGAGGCGTAAAGAAAAAAGATTGAAATTTTTATATATGATTAATAATGGCTTACTGCAGATAGATAAAACCGCTTACCTAGTTCCTGACGAGTCGAGAATAACTCGGAACAAACACAGTCGCGCACTTCATCAGCCCCGGTTCTTCAAGGACTGTTTCAGATACTCATTCTTTCCACAAACCATAAGTGACTGGAACCTTCTTTCTGAGCAAGCTGTGGTATGCCAATCACTTGAAGCGTTTTCTTCTTATATAGCATCTTGCAAAATGTGAAATAAAATGTTGTTTTTTGTATTGTTTTCTGCCAACGCATTATAGCCCATGACGGATCTAATTCTTTATCTTTCATTGTCAAAGCATTTTTGTGATTATTTGGTGTTATCTTTTATACTACCTTTTCAAGTGTGTGCTGCTCTTGTTGTTGTTGTTTTCTTTGTACACTTGTATACCCACCCTATCATAGTCTCAATAGAGACTGATAGTATTTTGAAATAAATAAATAAAGGACTAACACAATACGCTCGTAGAAGTTCCTGAGTTTATATTGCGCTTGTATACGCACTCCAAGCGCAATCATTGAACTTTTAAACAGTTCACCATTGGGAAGGGCATTAGGTGTAAACATTCAATAGCCACGTGGTCCCAGTGGCACAAGGGTGATCTTTGTGGGGCGAGAGCGCTTTTCCTTCGCTTTGGTTGAACCGTTTCAAACGAGACGAATGATTGGTGTACCAAGCTCATTCCGGAGAAGGTATACATGCTGGAGCTTCTGAGACTACTTATGTCATTATGTACCGAAATTGCTTTCAGTTACGTCAGATTATGATGAGCAATCTCAAACTTGCCTTTTAAAAAGCACCGGTTGGGGCAGCCAGGAAGAAGCGGGCGAGACGGCATGTTTTGCTGGTAACAAACGTCGCGTTTTACAGTAAGTACTTACAATCTGTTACAGGTTAAGATAAATAGGGCAAGCCACACCCCAAAAGTTCCTTGCTCTCCATCATTGGTGTTTTCTTCCTCTGTACTCTCCCCGTCTCCAGCGTTTGATAAAGTGGAAATGGTGAAATTATAAGGCTTCGTGGGAACAGGTTGTCCTGCTTTTTATAACCTGCATCATGCTATAGTGATGTGAGCTATAAAGGGGCACCTCGATGAGCTGGAACTATGTACTAGACGCTTTGGCCCATCAAAAAGGCAAGGCTCATGAAGCGCTGAAAAAGTGGTAAAATAATTGTCATTGTAATGGACGGGGTGCGTGCGCCGTAGAAACGACCGTTAAATTCAATTCAATTCAATCCAATACAAATTTGGTTGATTGCCACGAGCAGGTGCTCAATGCCTTATAGCTTGCTTATTGAGCATGGTTATACCGGTGTTTTGGAGACGAGATAATCGTGTTTTCTTACCGCAAAAATAAACGAATACACTTTTTCGCGGACGCTCAGTCTGTGCCCAAATGTTGCTCTTGGTTGGGGCGGGAAGACAGGGTATCAGAACTTACCGTTATCTGGTTCCTAAGTTAAAAAGCGATTTTGGAACATTTTTAAGGATAAAAGGGTGCCCTTTCCGGTACCAGACGCCATTCATCTCCATGTCTTCGAGGGTAGGCCATCATTTTCTCATTAATTCCCAGAAACATTTTATGATTGGTTAATCAAGGAACGGCAGGTACCGAATGTTTGTGTCCCCAACCACTGCCCCTATATTTGGGCGAAGACTAAGCGTTTGAGGTAGTCTAGTTTATTATTGCGATGAGAAAAAATCGGTTCTGTATTCTCCTGAACATCCGGTATGTTATTTAACTGCTGGACGATTGTAAATTCAGAGGTCATATATATTTTCTTTAAAATTTTAGAAACCTGACTGGCAACTCCAAGCACGGCGACTGAGCTATCTCATATGAATGGACTGACATAATACGCTCGTAGAAGTTCATGAGTTTATATTGCGCTTGTATACACACTCCAAGCGCAATCATTGAACTTTTAATCAGTTCACCATTGGGAAGGGCATGAGGTGTAAACATTCAATAGCCACGCGGTCCCAGTGGCACAAGGGTGATCTTTGTGGGGCGAGAGCCCTTATCCTTCGCTTTGGTTGAACCGTTTAAAACGAGACGAATGATTGGTGTACCAAAGCTCATTCCGGAGAAGGTATACATGCTGGAGCTTCTGAGACAACTTATGTCATTATGTACCGAAATTGCTTTCAGTTACGTCAGATTATGATGAGCAATCGAAAACTTGCCTTTTAGAAAGCACCGGTTGGGGCAGCCGGGAAGAAGCGGGCGAGACGGCATGTTTTTCTGGCAACAAACGTTGCGTTTTACAGTAAGTACCTACTACCTACAATATGTTACCGGTTAAGAAAAGTAGGGTTAAGAAAAGCATCCCGAAAGTTATTTGCTCTCCATCATTGGTGTTTTCTTCCTCTGTACTCACCCTGTCTCCAGCGTTTGATAAAGTGGAAAGAGTGAAATTATGAGGCTTCGTGGAAACAGGTTGTCCAGCTTTTTAGAACCTGCATCATGCTATAGTGATGTGAGCTATAACGGGGCACTTCGATGTGGTGCAACTATGTACTAGACGCTTTAGCCCATCAAAAAGGCAAGGCTCATGAAGCGCTGAAAAAGTGGTAAAATAATTGTCATTGTAATGGACGGGATCTGTGCGCCGTAGAAACGACCGTTAAATTCAATTCAATTTAATCCAATGCAGATTTGGTTGATTGCCACGAGCAGGTGCTCAATGCCTTATAGCTTGCTTATTGAGCATGGTTATACCGTTATTTTTAGAGACGAGATAATCGTGATTTCTTACCGCAAAAATAAACGAATACACTTTTTCGCGGACGCTCAGTCTGTGCCCAAATGTTGCTCTTGGTTGGGGCGGGAAGACAGGGTGTCACGTTCCTCCGAGGGGACGAGGGTAGGTCGAAAGACGAAGCGACACATAAGTAGACGAATGAAAATTAATTTACTCACAAGCACAAAAAAGGAAGCGAATGAAAATAAAATACTGTGATTAAATAGCTACAGTAACTACAGACAGTCTCGTGAAAAGACGGTGAGAGTGCAGGCGAGCTGGTGGTAGCTAATCATGTTGTATTACACCTGAGACTTGACTGCGGATGAAATTGGAAGAACTTTCAGTAGAAGGAACAGACACAGAGAACGTCTCAGAACTCAGCTGAGCTGAGTTTGAGACGTTCTCTGTGTCTGTTCCTTCTACTGAAAGTTCTTCCATTTCATCCACCTGCAGTCTCAGGTGTAATACAACATGATTAGACAGTCTCGGTCGTCTTTAAATGGCAGCTGAGAACACTCACTGTCTCGAGCGTCGATCTTGCTTGGCACAGAACCCGGCCTTGTTCTTCGATGTTACGGGTGTGGGTCCAAGCTTGCTAGGGAGCTGTGGGCCGCCCAGCACCGATTCGATGATGTCGCTTGACCAACCAGGAACGCGGCCTGGGTTGACAGGAACGCTGCGAGCCGTCTTCGAGCTCAAAAATCCAGTGCTCCGAGCTTCTGGTGCGAGCAGCGAGCACGACGCCGCTCCGGCTTGATGGTGGCGAAAAGACCTGGAGCGAAACCAGGGTTCACCAGGAGCGCAGCCTGGTCTGCCGGGAGCGTTGGCGGGTCAACTGCCGCCCTTCAGGTTCAGTCGTCGAATGTCCGCTCGAGACACACACCTCGTGCTCTCCGCTTGTCTTCAGCTCGCCCTTCTCCTTTCTTCTTCTCTAACCCGTTGTCACTCCAAGGACATGACACAGGGTATCAGAACTTACCGTTATCTGGTTCCTAAGTTAAAAAGCAATTTCGGAACATTTTCAAGGATAAAAAAGTACCCTTTCCCGGTACCAGACGCCATTCATCTCCATGTCTTCGAGGGTAGGCCTTCATTTTCTCATTAATTCCCAGAAATATTTTATGATTGGTTAATCAAGGAACGGCAGGTAGCGAATGTTTGTTGCCCCAACCGCTGCCCCTATATTTGGGCGAAGACTAAGCGTTTGAGGTAGTCTAGTTTATTATTGCGATGAGAAAAAATCGGTTCTGTATTCTCCCGAACATCCGGTATGTTATTTAACTGCTGGACGATTGTAAAGTCAGAGGTCATATATATTTTCTTTAAAATTTTAGAAACCTGACATATGTAGGTAATTGAATTAGGTTACAAAGGAACGCTGTACATAAGGAGTCACCAATCCGCGAACAATTTGTTGGGAAGGAGAGCTGTTGGTTACGGACACCGTTCAGCTGAAGCAGCCAAAGCGTAAATATAATTTTTATTGTTGTATATCAAGGTACATAACGTAACCTGAGAGTTCACAACAGTTGAAAAGTCTAACATAATAATAAACAAAAAAAAAAGCTCGAGTTATTTTTTACCGCAGATAACTCGACGAATCAATCAGTGCGATCTGCGGAATACATTCAGCAAATAACGAGGAAAATATAAAACAAATAAAAACACAGTCTTGGCTGTGGAAATAAGGAAGCAACACGTCATATCCATTGTCAGAGCGTCAAGGCTATAAGAACAAACAAGAGTTACAAAGACTTTCGCATTCACATATTTTCGTGAGCACACGGGAAAAAACGTAGAAAAAAATACACACTATACTCTCGATCACAAAATAAAAAAAGAAGCTAACGAGAGTTTAATTTAGCTGATCCAATGGTTGTTCTGATGTCGATAATAACACCCGGACGTCACTGTTTTTGTTATATTATATTTCTTTATGTCCTTCTAATGAACATAATAGTTGACGCCTTCCCACCGATACCCATCGCTATTACCCTCGAATTACGTTAGGGGTTCCGTTCACTCTCAAGCTAATAAAAGGTCATTATGCAGATCAGACAGCTGCAGCGATAGAGATAACATTTGAATGAAAAGAATAAACGAAGAGAGAGCATTTTATTAGTATATTCTTCAAAACATTCATTTAAGCATTTTTTGTGTAGAAGTCTCCGAGTGTCACACCGCTATTAGGGAAAAACTTTATCTGTGTTTACGATACCTCATCGACGTATCTCTAGCTTAATTCATATATATATATATATATATATATATATATATATATATATATATATATATATATATATATATATATTTAATGGGCAAGGACGGGGCAAATATATGCACTCACCTGGACAAACACTCCCCGGATGCACATTCTTATCGATTGAAGAAGTGGGTGCTCTGCACGGATTAACTTAATTTTATTTTCATACCTTCCCTATAACTTAGGGTCTTCGAACGTTTTCTCTAAGGGGCCGGATGAAGGATATGTTGCTGTCTCAAGGGCCGGAAGAGAAATAAGTGAATATAATAAAGAAACAACCTAAATATGATGTCCTAAATAAGCATTCATTAATTAAAGAAAAAAATTGAAAGTTTGAGTAGAAAGTAAGAAAAAGAAGAATGTAAGGTGGATGAATACAACTAAGTTTTGAATCTAGTATTAAGCTAACGATGACATTAAGCGTCTGCGCATGCGCAGCACCGACAGCAGCGCCACCGCCGTGGCGTGACGTCAGCCAGTTGAGTTGGTCTATGGAATGGGTGCTCACAATAGGCAATAGATACGGCACAGGACACTAACTAAGCACAATATACATGACAACGCACATGAATTTCGGCAGACGAAGTTACAGAAGTATGAAACAGGTGACAAAGAATGGTGTTGCTGGTGAGGACGATGTTCAGAACATTATATGACGAGAGGTCACGCCTACGATAGGCAGTTTTCTTTCGTTTTTTCTTCTGGTATGTTAGATTGCGCGGTTGGTGCGCGTTTCGACGCCCTTTCTTTACGGAAGTAGCGGGCCTGCTGGAAGCGGTCCGCGGGCCGGGCTTCATTGGAAGGACCGCGCGCCTGCTGCCAGCTGGTCGGAATTCCCCCGTGGGACAGATTCTGCCCTCGGGTCGGGTTTTGGAGAACCCGATATAAGCCATCGCAGTATTTTTATTTAATCTATGATCACTTCACGGCCAGAGGGCATTACTGATAGGTACGTTGATGACTATCTCGTTCTACTTTGTATCCGGACCTGACCAATACGATACTGTTACACTCGACATCATAATTAAAACTCTCATGAAACAAGATCAGGGACTTAAGTTCACGCGTGGGTTACCAACTAATTGCAAAATTCAATTTTAGATCTCCAACAGGCCTTTGAACATTCACACACACGTGTTGGACCTATTCATCGTGGTCCAGAAAAGTCTGTTTAATTTTGCCCCTTTAAAAGATAATCAAAAAGGAATAGTACAAAGTTGCCTCAAAGCGGCCCTGCAGAAGTCTGGGGAACACACGGCCAAGTTTAGTTTCGAAGCACATATGCAAAGACTGCAGGATTCCAGAAACATTAATTCATTATCGTTTGATCTAGAAGAATGCCTGACAGCTAACAAAGGAAGAGGAAAACGAAATTGTGAGAGGAAAAGCCGGCCGGCTGTGATACCTTACATCCACAATACATCTCACAACTTAAAACGAATAGCCTCAAAATACGACGTACCGGTGGCATTATCAGCACTAAACAAACTAAAAAAATTGTTTCTCAAGATCAGTTCGCTAAATTAAAATAATAAACAATGCACCGTTAATCATACACATAAGTCCGTCATCGGTGACGTCAACGTGGTGTATCGAATTCCGTTATCGTGTGGGAAAACAACAATCTGCTGAACAATCTGGCCGCTGTGTGAATGTGAGACTTCCAGAACATCTCCTTTCTCTTAAACCCTCACCATCAGGGCTCCTCGCCATACACGTCCGGGACAGCATGCCACTGCACAGACTGAAACCTTCAAGCGCTACCATAACAAGAGATCAAGAGAACTCTATGAGGCAAAAACCCTCTTGTCTTAAGGGAAGCTTGCATAAGCACACCATTATTGCGGAGAGCAAGTCGTCTGCTTTTTGCCCAGGAATTGCGGTAACGTAAGAACGACACCGTGCTCTGATTGGCTCTGATTGAGGATAGTGGGAACCTCAAAGCAAGCTGCCTTGAGGTCTACCCACTATCTTTTAATCAGAGCTCGGTGTTCTGACGTCGCCACAACCCCTGCCAAAGAAACAGACGGATTCGAGCTCCGCGTAGCGTTGTCGGAGAAAAGATGGGTTACCTCAACCTTTTTCTTAGCCCGGGTCGCTTTAATGTTGTCTAACTTCATCTTTGTCCTGGGTTGCTTTTGTTTATTCTTCTAAATTTTGGTTTCTATCGCGCGCTTCCTCTCTTTCTCTTTTTTCTTTGCTAGTGTAAAGGGGTGAAGTTAAATTAAATTTTTAATTTCTTTAATGCATCTATAACCTATAACGTTATTTCACTCCTCTTTCTACTTTCATGTGTCCTGTATTATTTTTGTCTTCCTCGTTAAATACATTAAACACCCAGTTGGAGTAAGCGCTCTGGGTTGTCCTCTCTTCTTTTCCTTGGTGTTTGCGCTTTTGATTTTTAACTATGTATAGCCATCTACTGCCAAACAGTCAATTTCGAATCTAAAGCAACGTTTATCGAAGTGTATGGCCCAAGGAAACAACTGCGGCAGCGGTGGCGACAACGGCATCAGCGACGACAGAAGCTGAGGCACACCAAGTCGACAGAGGCTATAAAAGAAGCAGCCCAACGTCGACCGGAGCCACTGATCTCTATGTCTATTTGCTGGATCGCGTTTGACCAGCTCCGCCTATGGACCGGAATGCGGTCACTGGCGGCCATCTTTAGGTAGAGCTATATCATCTCTACCCATCATGAGTAATATGGCGGACAGCGCAATGGCGGCAGGCTGCCATAAAATAGCCGTGGCTCTAGTACACTGTACCGTGGGAGATATTTCGTGCTTGATTGAAGTTGTTCGACGACGCAGATTCTTGAAACCTGGCGTGAACGGTAGCCTCATCTTTGAGGACCCGGAGAAAGTTCTACGAACGCGCAGCACCGGGGAAAGCAGCGCAGCTCGCATCGAAAGCAGACTCCGTACCGGCGTCTGCTTTCGATGCTTCTTTCGATGCGACTTTCGATGCGAGCTGTACTGCTTTTCCCCCGGTGCTGCGATTTCGTGAAACTTTCACCGGGTCCTCAAAGATCGGGCTACCGTTCACGCTAGGTTTCAAAAACATGTTTCGTCAAACAATTTCAATCAAGCACGAAATATCATCCACCCTATTTTGACGGCAGCCTGCCACCACACCTGCCAAAACGCTGTCTGCCATGGATGGATGACAGTGGCTGCAGGAGCTGTACCTTGGCTAGAGGTAATATAACTCTACCTAAAGATGGCCGCTAGTGACCGCATTCGCAGAGCGGGCAAACGCGATCCAGCAATTGTCATTGAGATCAGTGACCGGAGCAGTCAGCGACAGGGCTATCTGCAGTAGGCTAATGATTTGCCTCTGCAAGTTGGAGCAGTAGCAATTTGTTTTATTCTTAAGACATCATGCAAAGTCCCTGTCGCTGACTGCTACCTCTGAGTGCTCACTACCATACCCCAAAACCATTGATGCCTACATTGCAAGACGGAAATTGATGATGAGGGCATTGTCCTGAAGTGTAACCAATGGTTCAGTTATCCCGTTAGCACTTGTGCGGGTGCGACAGAAATTCTGTCTTTACTTGTGCGGGTGCGACAGAAAAAGACAGAGGTTCAAGAAATGTCAGACGTGCTGAGGGGCGAAAACAAGTACTATACTGCGTTCACTCTTAAAGGCCGACGACCAGACTCGACATTTTTCAAGGCAGAAGATCCTCCTCACCATAGAGGAGGAGAAAACAGGCAACGGTAAACAGGGTAGAAGGGGAGAAGAGGAAGTTAAGGAAAATTGGAAAGCGCGAACTGGTTGTCGGTCTTTAAAACTGAGCACTATAGAAGCTCCGCCTTCAGCGCGAGATCACTGGCTTCCGCAGTGCTTTGGTTGCGCGTGCCTGCGCGTTCACACTTGTATTAGAAAGGGCAGAAAGCTTGCGCTGAAGGCGGAGCTTCTAGTATCGGCTTGGGTGATCGGAGAATAGGAGCTTTCAGGACGATACGCAGTCGCTCTAAGAGCCGTCAGACGTGCAACAACAGCTAACTCGAATAAGGGGGATTTCGACACTACTTGCACCTCGAAAGCAGCAAGTTGACGAGCTGGTAGAAATAAAAGAAGCTGTAATGTACATTGAAAAATTGATACCGTCATCAAAGAACTAAAAAAGAAGGAAACAAACTGGAGCAAGAGCGAATAATCTCAAAAGTACACGGACTCGCTGAAACACTAAACGAAAATCTGCTGGAAAAACTGAACAAGATCGCTAATCAAATAGAAATGCCATGGCTTGACAAAGGATAACGTAGAGGCTGTTCATTACGTCCCGACTCCCAACTAAAGCAAAAAAAATCGCCCATAGTGATCATGCGTTTTGTTAACCGTAATGAGCGAAATCCGTGGCTTCAGAAGAAGCACTAGTTAAGAAACGGAGCAAGTGCAGACAATGTGTATCTGCAAGAGAACATGACATCGTCAAACAGGAAGCTACAAGTTTGTGTCGCACAAAAAAGGCACTCCTACGTCAGGAAACAAGAAAACGAAGCAACTATTTAAATCGAGCATGAGGATCCCCCCTTAAAAGGATTGATTATAAGTTGATTATAATTTTAAGTCGGCATACCTCATTGTAGAATTGTCAGCATACATCGACTCCTTCATAAACTAAGAACATCGTCTGATTAGAACCGCCTTCTAGCACCCCTGATAAACATACCATCAAGTGAACTGTTTAAAGGAGCGTTAACTAACCACTTTTGCTAACACGCCGGACTAATTATGTTCTAACAAAAATGTATCGCTATGTTTATATTTTTATTATGTTGAATGTTCCAGTTCTTAATTTGAATGCCCTCCCCTCCGTAATGCCATGTGGGCTCTGGGGGTATTGAAATAAATAAATAAACAAATAAAACATAACAAAAATTACAACCTCGTGAGCGTTTTTTTCACCACTGTTTTACTGGCAGTTGTGATTTTTGCATATCGAATACCCAACTTTCATTATATAACAAAACAGCACATGAACCTAGATACACATATTGGCGTTTCTTAGGACGCGGCATTCCGTGTCACTGACTGTAGAACTACAAGGCACGTGCAGCTGATTCAAACAAGACAGGTTTTTTTGCGTACGCTCATTGCAATTTCCTGTGGGAAAGCGCGCTTCCTTAAAAGAATCGGCGTCGTACACTTGAAGAATGCCTCGGTTTTCGATAATGCGGCCCTAGGGATCTTTAGTGCCGGAACAAGTGTTCACGTATTAGGTTTTATTGGCACCCAAATCGTTTGATAAGACGAACAGCCGCAACCCACGACTGTAAAAGTCTCTCCCCAGCATGCTAAGCCGAGCGGCACGCCGAGACGAGCAAACAAACATCCAGTCGATGTCTCCCTCAGATAGAAGGAAAGGCTGCCTCCACGAAACGTGTTTCGTGTGTATCCACATCGGAGATCTGAAACGACCGGTGCAGTTTTAAATGGATGTGACCGCCTCGATCCGCGAGCACGCGAACCCGGAGGGAGACATTGTGCGGCCGCGATGTGCAGCCCAGAGAACGAGGTGCACGCTTGGGTGATTGCTGCAAGTCACCGAGCGTTGCACGTGGGTGCTCTCTGCGAGAATTGAATCGGAGCCGACTTGTCGCATGTCTCTCTTTCTCTCTCTCTCCCGTTTTGGTCGGTGGAGTGAATCATTTATCCGTAAAGAGGGGCGTCTTTTCGTGAAAGTATTGTTCGCGGTCGTCTTCAAAAGTTTGCAAAGCGACGGTTGACGGCGTCACGGTTTCGTTATTCGCTTACAAATATCGAAGAAACGGAAGACGGTTTCTTTCCAAAGAAACCAGGTCGCCTTAATGATGCTGTGATGCACAAAGTCCGGGCCATGACTGAGTGATCATTGGATGTCATGAAATAAAAGAGAAGGAAGACGAACTGCGTGCTTTACGAATTGCAGGAAGGTCGGTCGTAGCTCCGACATATCGAAAGTAACTTTCATTCTGAAGTCCAAGTACTCTTAGTTTGTAAAGTAACATTTTATTATCAGAGTGTCAGCAGTATAAAATAAAGAGCTTGCATCATGAGTGTGTATAAAGTGCGGGAAGGGGTATGCTATAGTTGTTTTAATTCTTTTATGCATTGTGCAACGCGTTTTATTTTAAAGGTTTCCTAGTTAAGGTCCCACAAATGCAGAATGTATTGTATTGAAATACTAGTAGTAACAACGCAGGCTATTTGGTGAACGCTAACACTTATAAAACCCCGAAAAAAGAAGAAAAGAGAAAGGAAAAGAAAAAGGGATCAACAACGAAGTCGGTGATTCGTCCTTCTTTCATTTTCTTTGATTTATTTTTCTTGGGGTTTTATAAATATGATGTTGCATGCTGTGGTCCTGTCCCATGTTAATCAGCGAACAGAACGATATTAACGTTGCGCAGTTTTTCGTGTTTAATACACAGACAAGCATATCCCTAGCTAAGACGATGCGCCCCGAGGCAATAAGGCAAACAATTTTGTACCGACGAATGTACTCTCCTTTGAGTAGACGGTTTGTATACGGTCGCTACGCGAGTTGGCAAATTAAAATTTTGAGACCTTGCTAAATTTATAATCACTAGATTGCTTTTATTGGCATGAAGCAGGGATGGGCTGTATCGTGATACAAATCTATCGCGATAGTTTCTTAGAGACACTTTTGCGATATGTGTATTTCTGTATCGAGACACATTTAGAAAATGGATTAGTGTCTCAGCTGTGAGAGACATTTATAAATGTCTTTTACTACTGGTACAATCTATCACCTGTATCTCGAAGTTTCTACCATACTTGTGTATATCGTTACCATTTGTTGCCGAAAGTTAACTGTCGGGTTTTTATGATAAACTGAAAACCACCTTCTTGGAGCGAGGACTCCCAAACTTTAATTTTTGAACAAGCTTCTTAACCGCCGCTTCGGAAGAAAACATGAAACGAAGACCCAATATATTGCAGTTACCAGAACCCAAACACGAAGACTATACCATTTACATTGGCCACGAACTGCTACAGTTGCAGCTACACAGTAAAATTCGAAACACCCACAGAGATGCAGCCGGTCACTTATCCAATGTCTATAACTCACAGCTTTCGATAGGTGTTGTTGCAGCATTAGACCGTTTTGCAAGCAACTTTGAAGTTCCCACAGTACACCTTTGCTCTATGTGTTTTTACATCTCTACACCTTTATAATTGGCGTAATCTGAAGGAATACACCTAATGAAGCAATGTTCTCTGCCGTTCTTTATGGGACCATATATTTTTTTTTCTTGTATCAAACTTTTAGCAAGCAAATACACACCGCCTTAGAATGCGCTTGAGCTACACATGACACTTAGAATGTTTTCCATTGTTAAAGAGCGCTCTAACGATAGAAGTGTCAAGCAAGGAGTCATGTGCAGCTGAATTGCTGTACAAGGCTGCTTGTGTTTGCCTTCCAGAAAGAGGGTTGATAAATGAGAGGAATGTATAGCCCTAAAAAGGAAAGTAAAAATATTCAACACACCGTGCATATACATTTATTTTCCTTAAAAAAAAGTTTAATCGAGGTACATGCTTGTCAGTCAAGGATGCCCAGATATTTTTGCAGCACCCAAGGTTATTTGATCCAGTGAATTTTCCACAATACATGCGTTGCACTGCACAAAAAAGTTGTGAGAAAGGGACTCGCCCTCAACAGACATACTGTAATGTTTCATATGCTAACATAACAACAAAACATTGGCTTAAAAAAAATTATGGTCAGTTTTGCAAACTAAACGATAAACGAAAAAATTGTCAAGATGCAGGCGAGCTGGTGACGGTTGATCATGATGGTGAAATCCTGAGACTGGGAAGGAAAATTGAAAGAAAAGTATAAAAAGACACAGAAATAAGGGCACAGACAAACGTCTCAAATGATAAAGGTGTAGATTGAGACGTTTGTCTGTACCCTTATTTCTGTGTCTTCTCACACTTTTTCTTTGAATTTTCCTTCCTAGTCTCAGGATTTTAAGATCATGATCAACAAGAAAGATCGCTAAATTTAAAAGAGAAACAAATGACACTGTGATGCAATCAATTGACCTATTAGTCCATAAACGCTATAAATAAATAAAATAACAGTACAAGGAAAGCTCGTTTTTTTCGGCAGATTATTAGCGCCGAAATATTTCGGCAACACCCTCTTAAGGTTTTCGTTCGTGACGTCGCGACCAGGATTTGCCTCGCTCTGACGTCACGAGTTCCAATATTGACTTCTTATTATCAATTGCGTTCTAAGTGATATGCTGTGTCTAAAATGCACGATGAAATGATGGAGTCATCGCATTATTAAAACAACACCTTGAAAGTTGATAGTCTGACATGGTTCTTATTTCCGTCTATCATAGTGAGCCTTTGGCCAACCTTGGAATGACGACCAAAACAACGCTTTTGGTCGCCCATGTAACCAGTAACCCCTCCTGCTCCTTTTTCTGCTATACTGAGACGTTACCCTCAGTGTCACTTTCTACTCTTTTCCTCACCACAGTCTCGGCTGTTACACAAAATCAGTAACTATCACCAGCTCGCCGGCACACACCGTGTTCTTTTCTTAGACCATATTTGTTCACTTAAAATGTACTCTGCTGCTGCTCAGTGACTAAGCATTTTTCCTCTGTGTGATAATGCAATGGGAAGATCTATAGACCTTTGCATCGCTTATCAGCCAGGTGAGAAATGCTGAGTCATTGAGCTGTGGACGCAGGCGCAGGGTCTGATATACTGCACAACAGATGAACAGCGCATGCTCAGAAAGCGTTCCACAGCCAGCAGACAAAGATGGCGGCACGCAGAAGGTCCATAGAGGAAGATTAACGAGAGCTATTTCGCCTGCATCACGTTGCAGTATTAGAATGAAAGCAGCAAATTGGAAGAGTACAAGTTTCAGTCTGCGGTGAAGTGAGAAATACATGGGCAATAACGAATCGAGGCCGATCAAAAGATCTCGCCGTTCGTCTTTCTGCACAACCAAATAAACTTATTAAATGCCCCCCCCCCCTTCTTCCGAATTCGGGATAACAAAATAAGTGATTGGCGACCATCTTAAAAAAGAGAAACAAAAATATGACAACGAGACAAAGGTGCTTTCGCAAACGGCGCGGTGTATACTCTCAACACGAAACGCGAACGCAATCCCGAAACAATTTGCCACAGCAGCGAGCGTTGCAAAAGTTCATCTCATCGCTATGAAGACTCTGCCCGTAAAACGCATTACGAAGTCCTCGAGAAAGAAGCGCCGAGGAAGAAAAGAATCAAGAGATGCTCTCTTTTAATACGCGGCCGAGATCGTGCCCCCCCCCCCTCCCATTTAGGCAAATCGATATGAGTCATTGCCCATTTCTCGGCGGCAGGGATTTCCACACTCCGCGGGCTCGGGCAGCTCTTTTGAATTCGCCCTAGACGCTTTTATTTTCGCGCGGCAGTTGACACGGTGGGGGCGAACTCGGCCGCATCCCGAGCTGTTTTATAGCCGAACCTTCCTGCTCGCCTGCACGACCATGACGCTTTGGGTGCTCGCCGTGGCTCGGCGTAGAAGAGGCGTTCGCCGCGCAGACCTCTCCATCTTTGCACCGCCGAGGAGACAGCGCAGCATTTAGGGAAGAAACCTATTGGCAGAAGTGAGAGCATTGAGTAAGAGGAGAAAGAAACGAAAAAAGGGCCGCAGCTGACGTTTTCCCACGATTCCCACTGCCTGTCCATTGTGCGGCGGCCGCCGCTATATAGGAACGCATTGTCTGGTCCCTCCGCCGCTGCCCGAGCAGACCAGACTGCAGGCACCCGCTTCGAAGAACTCGTGTACGCCATTGTGGACGACGCGTGGATACCTGCACCCGAAACAGCTGTATAGACAGGCTCAATTGTGTTCTGCTTCGCGTGGCACACGTGGATGTATAGTGTATGCTACTTGACAAATTCTTGCTGAACTTATAGCGTTCCTGGTGGTAAACTTCTTTGTTCTCAAGGAAGGGGTCGGGCCAGCTACTTGTTTACCTCGTGGTGAAAACCAGTGGTATAATGCGTGAGCAATACAGCGTGTGGTAAACTTATTTCGGGTTCATTCTCAAATATTTATTGCGGGACAATATTATTTTTTCCCAAGTGAAAATTTGCCGTCGGTAGGACAAAGCATGCCTACCGTGACGCGTCGGGCAAGTCAAAAGCGGCTACTGGCTGCCACAATAATTTTTTTTCAACTTAGAAGGCGCTTTTGGCGATGGTAACTTGGTAAAAACGTTAAACGCTAAAGGGGGCACGACACAAAAGCGAGACGCAAAAACGAGACGTAAAAGCGTTATGGCAGAGAAAACAATTTCAGTTGGCTGGTGTAATTTTTTCGTGCGAATTCTTTTCCTGGTGCCACTTCCTGTGCCATGTTTCTGCATGTTTAAAGATCCTGACGTATGGAGTTTTGTAGTTTCATGTGTGACTTGCTGTTTTCATTTCCTTGGTTTCGTTCCTTTTTTTATGCGGCGTTTTTTATAGTTTATGTTCATTTGTCAGTTCCGGTCATGTGTGCTTCGTTCTTTGTGATGCATTTCTTTTGTCTGGGTTTACTGAATTGTGTGACCACCTGGCGATCGTTGGTCGAAAACATTCCATTGCACCGAAGTTTACCGACATAAAAAAATGTATTTCACATATCACAATTTTGCAACGTGTGAACAAAGTATTTTTCTACTTTTCTTTTTACTTTGAGGCCTACGATTCCTTTACGTTCGACGTCCAGCAATTTAAAGACAGCGGTTTCTACATCGCTAAACTCTTTTCTACGACGATTTGGTTCAGAAGCGAGAATTGTCCGACCAGAAAGGGAACGAGTTGTTAAGGACGAAAAGGCGCGAGCCTCGCAAATGTTATCCAATCGGCATCAAGTGTCGATGGCAGTCCAGTCTCAGTGGAAAAATGGGTGGATGTCCTTTCGTCACTAAGACTGCGTGATTGTTATGCAAGCGATAAACTTCGCTCTTCTGATTGGCTAGACTGAATACATAAGTTTTAATTATTACTGCTACGAGTACATAGCTGGGGTAAATACGCATGCAGAGATTTCTCGGGTGCCTTCATTGCTGTAAATCAGGGTCGTAAAAGTGGCTTGACTGATTTCGTCACCAACATCAACGACGCACTGTAACACGCTCCAGATGTTTTATTATCAGAAGTGACATCCGCATCCCCAGACCCGCGAAACACTGCCAGGACATCCTTAATCGGTTAAGCTTATCTCTTAAGATTAACATCTCCACGCTTCGCAATTTAGAGTCCTTACAGTCGGGCATTCCTGGGGGTAATAAACCGGAGCAAAGCGCATCCTTCCTCGGTTCCATCTTCCACGCAGATCTCCAATGCTGCGACGCCTTCCCACGATTGCACAGTATTCGTTAGCTGCCGTTGCCCTTTTATACTACGCCTACATTTTTGTATTCAGTCGAGCGGTTAATACGCGCGTTGATGACACACTATACAGCGTAGAGAAATTGTGTCGGAACATCTGAGAGCGTAACGGGCCTGAGTGTTTCAACTCAAAAGCAAGGTGTTTTGATAGCAGAAATCAGGCCCTCTGCGAGAACGAAAGAAACCCATTGAATATGAAATTCGATCCAGTCGGTCAACCGTGTACCATTCTGCCATCACCAAACGAGTTGTGGATTGTCTCTGCGTGTCAGCGGGTTCCTTCACGACTTCGTCGTTCCGAGTAGAGGGCGCGCGACAGCTCTTCGGCGAACAGGCAGCTAGCAGGCATCAACGACACCGACCACTTCCTCGAGCTTTCTTACACCTTTTCACCTTACGATGGACCACACAGGACGCCGCCATCCATCATGACCAGTCCAATGCAGTTGAAGGGAGTGTCACCTGTCCTCCGGGAAGGGTGAAGGGACTCGCGGGGCGCGTTGTCACGTGTCACGTTCACAGCTCTGGATTGGTTGGGGGATGTTTCGTACCTTCCGCTGCGGTCCACCCTAAAGTGGGACGGAGCGTGGTGTCGGCGTGCTTCCGGGAGGAGACTCGGCGTCAACCCGATCACGCCTCGGGTTGCTTCTGCACGCACACGCCGCAGGCCTGGCAGTTTTTGAGGGCCGTGTTCGTATCACGCGCCTCGCGATAACCTGTCCGATGAACCACTCGCGCCTTTTAGTACCCGCTGTCGGCCGGCCTCCCCGGGGGGCCGCTGCTCGGATAAGTGGATGGAACAGGGCCAATCAGCGGAACTCCGCGCTCGAGGGACTGTCGCGTTGCTTTGACCCGCCGCGGCCGATTTTTCATTCGAAGATTGGGTGCTTTAGCTCTGGCATCCGACGTGATTGAAACGTCCTTTTCTGTATTACACTCGCAGGAGCTCCCGCGTGCACGACCCCTGCCGCAAGATGCATTCGACGCTGGACCAATCGTTGGCGTTCTGTTAGTCAATTCAAGCAATCCCGGCAAAGGCAACTGGGAGTGTGACTCAATATCCACGAGTTCTTAGTGCAAACAAATACAACATTTTTGGGTGCCATGAGATGAGAACATTTTCATTGGGACGCTGCACCTCTTGCATGCCCTTCTCGTTGGCTGAGTTGAAGAAATGAAGATTAATGATCAGTACTTTGAGTGCATCGTGACTTCTGACATCTGGGAGGGCAGAAAAATATCGACAACAGTTACGTGGTCATTTGTCGACACGCATAACTTCGCAACTTCCGAAAAGAGTCTGGGCTCGGTCATAAACACTTCGCTTGCTCTCCTCCCCTATTGACTCGCAGTCTAAGCCAGTAAGCTAATTCTTACCGAGTTGGGAACAAGTAAGAATGTTTAATAAAGTGTACTACACGCTCGGGGTGTACCGCGCTCGAATACATCATAGTAAACAGACTCACAGCTCGCTAAATACCTGAACAAAGTTAAAACGAAAATTGTTAGTCGTAACTAAAGTTCCCACGCCTCCCAGTGAAACATCACGGAAGAGTGAGAATATGGGTACAGTGTAAGCCGTATTGAGTTGCAAATCCATTCAAGAGAAACGGAAATCAAGCGAAAAATGCATGCTCAGGAGCAAAGGCTTAATCTTATGGAAATCATTGCGCCTCCCGTTCTAGAATTTGATTCGCCTGAAGTTTCCATAGAGTCAAAGTTTCGGTTTTCGAGTAACACGTTAGCACTGTTCGAATCATTTGTCGGTTTAGAAAGCATTGCTAAATTGCACCGTGAACGGTCCTTTTTTCTATACGCGGCACATGAGAGGAGGCGACGCCACCCAGCGGGAAAGACGTGCAAGGGGAGAAGCGAAGGAGGAACTACTGCCTACACAAGCGTGCAGCGAAAACTGTATCAGCCTGGCGGCCGAAACGTCAAAAAGAGAAAAAAAGAGATCAAATGCACGCCGTTGCAGTTGTGAATAGTGCTCATCAAGGTATAGTGCATACCAAGGGAGAGGATAAGGTCACCGTGACAGCGTCAAGCTTAAAATAGTTTATTCTCCGCATGGACATACGAAAAACAATTTTTTCCCCAAGCAAATTTGTTTGGGGACCACACACACATACAAACTCCACGACGAGGAGTATGTTGGGTTGCAGACGCGGTATAATAGGACGTACTAACTACGAACAAGTTCAAGAGATCTGCTAGACAAAGTTCGCTGATCAGGTGGGGCATTTGCAGCGAACGACTTCGTTCACGTTTACTGCTGGTCTCCCTGAATGAAAGCTTTCAATACTAAAAACTCGATGGTCTTGATGGAAGTGTGCACGTATATATCTGCGAACACAGTTTTTCAAGAGGAAGACAGCGAAGCCAAATGTGTGTCCTACGAATGACAGATGAGCACCTCATAAATGTTTTACAACTTCCGGTTAAGAGGTGTAATGTGAATGTTTGCACAATGGCGAGCAACATTGAACACCTAAAATCTTACTGAGAGTAACCTCGAACAATCTTAGGCTGCGTGTGCCTGAATCAAAAGAACATCTTTTGCAAATCATTTTTTGTATGTGAAAATACCCCTCCCCCCTCCCCTTCTCCGTTTCTTCGTCCGGCCCGCTACGTCTCTGTGTTTTGTAACAAGTGCGCCCCTGCTGCAAAAAAAAAGAGAGAGAAAAGAAAGATTGCCTCTACGAAAAGCTTGACAAAAATGACCCCGCATTCACGTGTCCAGCGGATGGGGATGAGGAGAGAGCGTATTCTGCATTTGAACCTGGTTTAGACATATTTTGGTAGGTTGATATTTAATATACACGTTGAGGAGGATGTACGTATTACATAATGAAAAATTGGTAACGATCGGAGAGATTTCATGGTGTTATTCCTTTCATTTTAATTTGATAGTTCTGCCTAGATCGCCAAATCCTCCCCTAGCGGTCGCGACTTCCCGCGTCTGAGAAAGTGCATGTTCATCGCTCTGTCCACGCTGTCGCTGATTCGCTCTGCGCCGAGGAGAGAGCTGCAGCCGACGCACCGAGATACCGTGTTTGCCAAGACAGCAGAGACGGCTGTCTTCGCTGTCCCAGGCTATCCAAGACGATGGATGGCGACAGCCAGCCATCCCAATTCAAAGGAAAACCTCCAGGCTGCGCGTCCAACTGTTCTAAGTACGCAAAAGCTGTCGGTTCCAAGTATTTGCTCGATATTTTAAAGCGAGGTTTCTAACGAAAAGTATCGCGTGGCTTTTGACCGTTGCCGTGTTATGCATTGTTGTGCTTTGAGGGTGATATGCCCGAATGCCAAATCAAAGAAATCGCGTCTGATGGGCCGAGCTGTTGACAGCTGATGTTGGTTCTCCTTGCGTTTGCTTCCTAGGCTTGCCGAAACGGCCAACTCGAGCAACTAGACTACGTCGCACATTGGGATCCAGCTTTTTGTAAACACCGGAATGTTTTTTTTCGTTTTTTTATAATCAAGAAGCAGGCCGCATCTCAAAGCAAAAAAGCGTCGACAAAAAAAGAAAAAACGTTCTGCATTGATGTGGAGGGGAATGAGATTTTCATCTCCATTTCTCCCTCATAACTGCACCTCCGGTCGGACATCGATACCTGCAGCATGAAATGATCACGTTTAGGAGCTAACCATTACGGCACTTAAAGGGTTTAGCTCCAGACAGTTCGAAGAGACAGAAGCTGAGGTGCCTCGGAATGACTGTATTTGGCGAACCTCTCGCGTAGAAATGGAAGGTCTCTTGAAAGTAATTATTTAGATCCACTCGTGCGTAGGTATCAAGTGGTCGTCAACCCTGCAATAGTTACCCTGCACCCCGCAGTTATGGCTCCAAGAAGAACGCAACGGAAGGCTTTCGTGAATAAGAGTGAGCTGAGTAAGCTAAGAGCACGTTTAGTTTCTACCGGGTCAAGAGGTTAGGCGCTGAAGAAGTTCAGCGTCTCTGCAAAATGACGTCTACTTTGCGGCTTCAAGAATGTTTTACCTTTTAATTCATTAGTAGCTTCGACTTCCTTATTGTTTAATTTAAAGACACCATATATATAATTTTTGTGATCGATTAGCTTAAAGCTTTAGTCACTCTTACATGGGTGTATATCTCGAAAGGTCCCATTAGCATTTCGCTCTATTTCATTTCGCCCCACTCTTGTTCGAACCTTCTCGTTTGAACCTTCTCAAAACATCCAAACCGTTTTTCTTTTCTCATTTGGTTCCATTCGCATTTGGTCCCGTTCACACTACAACCGAATAGTACGTGAACCGTTCTCATCCCTGAATTGGCTGCAACGGCTTGTGGCGTGCGCTGCAGTTCACTCCAAGGAAAAAGAGACTATGGAGTCGGGGGAGAAACCACTCCGAGTGCACCTTCCCGCCGCCAGGGAAAAAGGGGGACTCACATCGGGACAAAACCCAATGACCGGGTCCTGACCTTCTCTGCATGTTTCAAGAGCAGAACGGACGTATTCAGGAACCATTAGGTAGTCAAACCGCGGGACCAAAGCACGTGTGCGTGCGTATGTGCGCACGTGTGGGTAGGAGAGTTGGGAATGGGAAAGGGCGGGGGCCGACTTGAAGGAGCTTCATCGGGGACATACGGTGCAGTATTTACGTACAAACTAGCCCACTTGCCCATTCTGTTACCTCTCTTTCTGCTGGATGCATGCCAAGACGAACTATGTACTGGGTGTATCAAGGAGTGGCCAGGCTCTTTAAATCGACCGCAAAATTCGGTTTCTTAACCTACCGCGCTACGACTTTGTGCAGCGTTGCTCACAGATGGTGCATTTATTTTTGTAAAATTTGTAAAGAGTGAACTTATTTGAGGAAAAAGTAAAGAAAGAAAAAGGCTTAGCCCCTATGGAAATGCGGCGAAGCCAAAGGTCTTCAAACAATACGGCGCCGTTTCGCACGGGAGACAAGAGATGGCGCAAGCGGTCGCGATGCCAACTGCGCCAACGAACGAGCATACGGCGCCGAGAGCCGGCGTCTTTAGCAGACGATCTTTTCGACTCAAAAGCGGCGCGAGTTTTTCTGATATCAGTTGCCAATGCATTATTTTATCATCCTTACTGATAAAACATATTGAATGGAGACATAATCGATTAGAAAAATGGTTTGTTGGGATATATTGACTGTTTGTTTTCCGGTTACCGATGTCGTCTGCTTTGCAGTTCCTTGTTGTTACCGCGCCTGTTTTTGTTTCTGCGACTGTCGCCGCCTGCGGAACGCACTCCGCTTTTGAGTCGAAAATTTCGTCTGCTAAAGACGCCGGCTTTCGGCGCCGTATGCTCGTTCGTTGGCGCAGTTGGCATCGCAACCGATTGCGCCATCTCTTGTCTCCGGTGCGAAACGGCGCCGTATTGTTTAAAGACCTTTGGCTTCGCCGCATTTCCATAGGAGCTAAGCATTTTTCTTTCTTTAATATTTTTAGGTATATTCGCTCTTTGCAAATTTTACAAAAACAAATGCACCATCTGTGGGCAAGGCTGCACAAAGTCGTAGCGCGATAGGTTAAGAAACCGAATTCTGAGGTCGATTTAAAGAGCCTGGCCACTCCTTGATACACACAGTAGAACAAAGCGGTACCGACAATCCTAGTAATAAGGGTGTCATACTCTGTTCATTCTTCAATGAAATTACTCCCTAAAGCCCGATTTACATGGTGCAGTTTTAGCTGCAATTTACCAATTGAAACGTCGCTCGTGTGGAAAAACAAAAAGAACGTGTAGGAAGCCGCGCTACCTGATCGTCGCAGCTGCGAATTCGCAGGAAAAATCGCATCATGCAAATCAGGCTTTAGGTTTCAGAGCCGCGGTTCGAGTCACGTCGGAAAAAGCTGGTGGGGCAAACGTCCTAAAAAGAAAAAGGACACCGAGGTACCGTCACTCGTCACTCGGGAAGAAAGTAGCAAGAATACTACTTTCCTTGCCGACTTTTTTGAAAAGCCAACGAGTCGTTATTTTTTAATAATTCTTCAACAAAAAAGTAACTAAGTATACCACAATGCCTCCAACAAATCACGTCCAAGTCTGCCTGCGACTATGACCGCTGAAGTTTTGTTTTATATATCAACCGTTTTTTAGCGTTTGCGCGGCCATAAATGTCACGTTTTACGTATTCTGTTGTTTATTAGCGCGGGCGACTTATTACTTCCCAAATATTCCGTGCACCGCATTTTGTTATTGGACGTGATAGAGGAAAAGAAAAGAAGGGCAGCCCGAAGCGGCCGGTTCTCGGCCGGCGAATTTTGTGCTGATAGGAAAGGGCCGAATTTAAGTCGCAAGTAATTATTTTTAATTTTTCTACATTTATAATCTTTGCATGTTCTGTCTTTCTAGAAACATCGCCAAGCATAAATGCCTTCGAATGGTTCTTTACCCCAAAATGAATGCCTAAGAATATCGCTGCGGTAACCAACGTACACGCCGACTCATTATTCCTAAACGAGCGCATCTGGAACCAACTGGTTGGTGTAGTGCGTATGCGCCGAAACCTGTTGCTCGAATAGTAGAGCATATGCGTAAGCCACTGTGCGACAGACAGCGCTACCATCCTGGCGTGAAAGGTGAGTTGGTGTGTACGTCTTGATCATGAAGTCCTCTATTACGTAAGCCCCAGAAAAAAAACGAAAAAAAAAAACAACAACACTTGTTGCAGGCCGGACGCTGGCTTTATTCTTTAGTTCATTCCGCTGCCAGAGCACGGAAACCGAAACATGGTGCCGCTCTGCTTGGACAACGTGCCATGAACCGAAAGATTGCGTCCAGGATTCATCACGAGACGACGACGTTTCTTTGCGCCTTGCGGGCACCAGCAACAAAGACCCCACCAAATTAACCCAGAGATTCACCAGCCCCCCCCCCTCCACCCTCCTCGAAGACAGACATACGAAGCCCAACAGAAACTCCTCCCGCACGTCTCCTTCAAGTTTCACCCATCTCCATCGATATATAGAAGCATTCTGCAAGACGGAAGCGGATTGAAAATAGTCAAATTTTAATTAAGGGGCATCTCGAAGAGTAGGAGAGGGGGGGGGGGGGAGCAGCACCTCACGAACTCAGCACCAGAGCGGGCGGGCAGGCGGGCGGCTGCGGCGGGTCCGTGGAATGCCAAAGAAAGACCACCAGCTGCGCCGGCCGCAGTCGGGTCCTTCTTCGCTCACCGCTAAAAGAAGACGAGCGTGCATTGTGTTTTGGGTGCTGGCAGAGGACGATCGGCGGGGGCCCCGTCGGGTTCCACGCAGCCCAAAAGACCACACCACAGGTGATGTTTCCCTCTGGAGAATTGAGGGGGGCAGCGCCCAGGTCTCCCGGCCCTCCGGTGAAGTAAACGCCCCCGAGGCTGTGGGTGAGGACGCAGCACGAAGACCGAGAAAATTGCACACCCCGCACGCGGGAGGGAGAAACGCCGCCGGTGGGGTGCCCCGCGTTGGGGTGGGGGTCTTCTCCCTCCGGACGCCTCGTAAACATCTACCCTCTCCAAGATTGTTTCTACATTCTGCCGTTGTATTTTCTGGGTGCTTGATATGTTTCTTTTTTTGGGGGGCCTTGCAGCATTGGGACGGCAAGGGAGGTTGGTGGTACTGTTGTAGTCGATAATCGGCCCTGGCGTGCGTGAGTGCGTGCGTGCTGGCTCGCATCGTGGGGTGCTGGTCTGCCATTTTCTTTGCCCTCGGGTGGGGGAGGGAGAAGAGAGAGAGGGAAGAAAACACAGCAGAGGGTGGCCATCAGAGCTTGCGCCGATGGTCTCTGTTTGCCGCTCCAACTTTCTTCATGCGCATGGGGATTGTGGGTGCCCACTGGGAGGGAAAGGAAAAAGGTGGGGGAGGGGGAGAGTGAGATGTGCGCGGCGCGGACTAAATATATAGACGTTTTCAGCGAATGTGTCCATTGAAACGTTTTCGAGAAATTCTGCTGCTGCTGCTGCTGGGCGAGCGAGAGAGGGGGCGCCCCATAAATCGAGGCAGTTCTTTTTCTTCTCGCCATGTCCGTTCGCATGTGTGTGTGTGCGCGCGCGCTTTCCGCACGTTAAGCGATGTAAATGCGAGGCCGTGAAGGGGGAATTGAAGGCGGATGATGAATGGAACGTCCGTGTTCCTCTTGGGCCGGTCCTTCCTTTTTGTTTGTGGGCCCGGAAACCGCCCGAGGAAGAAGATAGTCAAGGTTGGGCAATGGGATGAGAAAACGATAACAAAATAAAAAAAGAAAAGAAAACAGTTTTACGGCAATCCTGATGTCAGCTGCAGGATGGTGTTGTCTTTGCAGATCATAGTGATTCAAAATAACAACTCCATTTGATCTTGGCCATATAAGGTCTCTGTTAGAATGAAACATAAATTAAGCTACACGTCTTGGGGGTATCGGCACGAGTGCTGTTGTGTGGATTTAAAAAAAAAAGAACACAGGTGATTATTTGCCTAGGGAGGTCCTAACAACGCTTGGGATACTCACGATGCCCTCCAAGAAACCAGAACGAGTTCAGTTTGTCGCTGTTGATATATTTCTTTCTGCACAGCATAAAAAGGAGCTTCGGGTTCCATTTTTTATGAATAGGCAGACAGGACTGTTAATGGTCCTGTACGATATTGCTACAATACACGGTGCACATATTTTTCACTAATATTGCTTTCCGTGAAATGGGCCTTTCCTCCTGGGTATATCCATGGACTAATGAGAGAGCTGTCTGGCCCGAAACGTTTCGGACACTCCGATCGCCATAGGAGAAAGACCCTCAACCAACTAAGGGCAGCATTGTTTTGATTCAGTGTTGGACAAAACACTCGACAAATGTATTTTCATTACTAATCCGCTATATAACGTATTAATTTAGAGTACTACTCAAGTTACTTTCCGTGCAAACTTTCTTGCGTAGAGTTCGAATACTAATCAACTGTAATTGAATTTTATTCGAAGATGTTTCCGTATTAGTAATATCTATAAACTTCAGTGACACCAGGAAGCTTTATTTGCGAACAAAGGAAGCAAACAGAATAAGATCACAGTTCTATATTTCATACAGTCTGTGTAGAAGTGGGTAGCATCACTGGTGCATGTTGTAAGATTAGCTTTTTATTCCATATGAACAAATATAGACCCCTTTACCTAAAGTCACATCGTTGAAAATTACATCTTGTAATAATTTTATAATGCGTAAGTTGGAACATCGTTTTACTAAACGCTGTAGTTGCTATATCAGGAGTTCACGTTAAACAAATTTGGGATACTCCACAGGATGAGCGTGCGTTCCTTAAGTAAGTTACCGAAACCCAGCGTTTAGAGATGACTAAATCCAAACAGGGCATAAAATGACACGGAGAAGCGCTTGTTTCTCGAGGCGGTTGTCGATTTATTTATTGTTTCTACTAAGCTCACCATACTAATCTCAAGCCGAACTAAGCTCATGAAGCGCGTTCAGAAAGGCGTACAACTTTATGAGGACTTTTTCTTCGCATTTTGAGAGCTCATGCTCCTTGTACCTCGTTTCCTGACTTGATTCTGTCCTTGTGAAAGTGTCGAGTCATCACCGTTCCCCAACAGACACTGTCCACGAAGGGTGCCAGACTGGCGAAAGAAATCCCCAGTCTGACACCACTTCAGCCAAACTTGGTCAAAGCTTGGTCAAACTTGGAAACGCAAAATATAAAACACGTCTTGATTTCTTTTGGTATCCTCTTCTAATTTCCCTTTAGTTATTTTTTTGTTGGCACTTTGAGGGCATATTTTGTACTGGCTTCTTTCATGTTCTGTGTTCGGTTGTTTCCTCTTCAATGTTAAAATCGGTTAAACTTACGCAAGAGGGCGCCGATTCTTATTTGCGTAAAATATTGGAGCTGCAAAGGTTTTCAAAGATGGCGAAATCTATTAAATATGACAAGTACAGAATACACAAAAATGTAATTAAGATAGAGTGACAAATACTTTCGAGAAAATGTATTTGCAAGATCCCAAATTGCTACAAAATGTATTTGAAATGCAGTATCTTGAGTAGAGTATTTGAGATAGGCACAAGTCTGTTTCGACTACCGAGTAATAATATGCAACTGAAATTCACTAAACCTTTCCCTGCATCATTCTTATTATGCATCATATAAGTATATAAATTGAGATGTTGCAAATCCTAAATTTAACCGGCTTTTCTTTTAAATAATGCTTACCTTATACTAATGCAAAACCAAATGCTTAAAAGATTCCTGGGTTTAAGGTTCCCAACGGACATCACGTCAAAAGCGAAATAACGCGGACGAATATTGATCTTAACGACATCTAGACAGCGCATATGAATCTATAGCAGCAGCAGCGACAATGCGACGTTAATACAGGCTTGTAAGACTTATATGTGCATGCCGTCTAGTAAGGTCATCGGTCAAGAAAATCGTCCAGCAACCCTTTGCATTGCACGACTCCGCTTATGGCCCGTGGAGTTTGGTGTATCCTCAACATTCTTTGGTAAGACTCGAAAGCGTGTTCGGGTGAAAGTTCAGCGGCAGAAGCTTCCAGCCAGGCTAACTTTACCATCACCGTGATGGGACACCTGCATTATTTGGACTATTGATGACCTATCGTCGCCATTGATATCAGTTCCCATTCACCTGATTAAGGAGTAACGTGGATACCAGTACGATATACAAGGGACAGTGGTAATTTCCCATAATGCTTTACATGACAAGGTGCAATAGGTCAGCATATCGTTCAGTCATTAAACGAAATCTATTGTAGGTTAAGGTCTGCCATAGCATGGGATGACTTATCAGAAAGTGTTCGAGCATTCGAACATCCCGTGTTCAAATACCGATATAATCTGGACAGCAATCTGCACCCGATCTAAAGCTCACATAAGAAAATTTCGGATGAAAAAACTTATAGATAGTCCGCGCCTGATGCCTAGCACTTAGGGCATACTATTCATGTAAAATATTTTCATAGACAGTACGGCTTGAGCGAAAGGCCTACACTATTATCGTACACAAAGCTTGTATCATAGAAAAATGAATATTAACATATAATCAGTCATTTAGAGAATCCATCACGTCCCGTCATAATAAGGGACATTACAAAACTAATTCCGTATTTAATTGGATTTAGACTCCATATTTAGTTGGAATTCGCATCTAGAAAATCCAGACAGCGTAAAATATAAGTACACATCTATAGACTATAGACCGAAAAATTCGGTACTCGTTTGCGCCATTCACCAGAAGGAGTTTGCAGTCCTTAACTGGTATGTATTCAATATATATTTATGGATGCAAGTAAGAGATTGGTGTAAATTATCTGAATGTCGCGCGTTCGGCAGTAAACCGTTTTTTTCAGATCCATAGCTTTCGTTACCCAACCAAGATAAGTGCGCTCAGGCGCCACCGCTCGCTGAATTGATTTGAATAGACTTGAATTAATACCGCATTGGGAAAACAATTGAGCGGCAACAAAAGATACAATGATGCACCATAGGAGTGTGATAATTAAGTAATGCACTCCTGCATCAAATATGTTGAGAGTCACCAATAGCCTTACAAAAAGCATTAAAAAAAACCTTCAGTGATAATTTACCGATTTTGTTTCCACCAAGAATAAACCCCTTGATTTCATAGCGTTTGCCAGCAAGCCATAGAAATCCTCAGCTCTTTGGACATTCATGACGTCAAAGAATATGAATGCATCATGGTTTTTACCTGTGACGGTCGTAAATTTCCGAGTATGCCTATAGCCGGATATCAGAAGGAAAATCCAATCAGACGTTGAAAAGACTTCAAGAGACCGAAAATATGTGGCCTTCTTTGCATGTCAAAATTATGCTTCCAGCACAGGTGAAATTCGCGAACTAAGGTTGTCAGTGTCACAAAAACAGTTAAAGCAAAAAACAAGGGAAGTAGAAGACTAACCAGGACAAGCTCTGCGTTCAGCTAACAGTTTAATAGAAAGAACAAAACAGAAAAAAAAATAAACATAAAATATTTAAAGGAAAATTGATGCACGGAAAGGGGCCTGTCTGAAATCAATAAATTATAACAATGTAAGTTGATGGCCTGTACAGTCCTTTACTTGTCCTTTATATTTCGCATTAACTTTTTTTGCGATGTTTAACTGACTATAGGCCATCAACTCATAATGTTACAATTTCTTTCCTCTAAATAAACCTTTTTTCGTGCCTCATTTTTCTTTCAATCTGTTCGTCGTCTTTTTCCTTTCAGTTTTGATTTTTATCTTAGTACATTTCTTTCTCCATCTCTTTATTAAAACGTCAGTTGAAAGTAGTGCTTGTCCTGTCCAGTCTTCTACTTGTTGTCTGTCTTTTGGGCCGCTGTTTTTGCGATGTTTAACCAACTTGCCAACAACTTGTATTGTATGGTTGTCAGCCTATGTTGTTCCTCTTAAAACAGGCAAAACTCCAGGAAATATCGCGTCATGGAGGTCTGGCTCTTTATCGTCACGCACTGCCAAGCTCATTGTGAAGGTGAGGCAGACGCGTTTCACAGGGTGTATCGAACACCGAAAGTGTGTCCCCGACTCCGGATTTCGCCCCGAGTTGCGCATCGCTCAAGGTGTCTCTCACGCTTTTGCTACATCGAGCGTCCGTACAGCTTACAACTATATATGTCCTTTCCGGTGTTTTTTTTTTTTGGCATCTCAAATGTATATGACAATGTGAGTCCAACGTTTGTCATGCAGTAACTGACCAAGATATGATAGTGGATTAGATAAAATGATTTTAGGAGAATTCACCAAAATAGAGAAGAGATCGAACTAATAAATTGACTTTTACTTGAAATGGGGCCACAACTCGAACCCTATTGGTTAATGGTGGCCTTTGAAAAAATTCGCCTAGTCCGGGATTTAAGCTCGGAACTTTGTGATGGTTACGATCAAGACTAGTAGCAACTGCTAGCACCCGTTTTTTTATTTTTCACTGACTGCTGACTCCCGTATAGCTCAGTTAGTAGATCGCTTCGCTAGCCATGGAGAGGTCCCTGGGATTGAATCCATGATCCGAAGTATTTTATAAGCTGTTACGCCCAGAAAGCGCTACATTTCGGGTGGAAGCCAATGTATCCTTTCAAGCAACTTGATCGCACAGATAAATACAAGGGCTGAGAGCGTCAATGCACACTCCTCCACGGCTGAAGTGGAAAGATTCTTCAGCATTAAAATGAGGAGTATAATCCTCAGGTACTCGTATTTTCGTGTTGCGGCTGAAGCGGTCATGTTCGATGTCATGGACGACCCAAACTTTAGCCGCTTTGCTGCCTGTTTTCACAGGGCATACCCCGTGTATCAGTTCATCACAGTAGCCCCCTATTATATATAGCGTCAGGAATAACCTTGAGCCGAGAGCACTCTGCACAAGCGCTTGAAATTGTGCAAATAATCTCGGATGCATGTCTTTCCATCTGGTCACGTCACGTAACCTTGGTAGTGACATCGAAAGCTACTTTTTATTTTTTTAACATTCAAATACAATAACGAAGAAAAATCAACCGAACTGCTCTCACTAAGAACAAGTTTGGCTATTTTAAGACTGCCGAGATGAGTGTCACAACTTTCCGAATTACGAGTGCCCTTCTGAGATTTGTTTAAAACTGCTGTTTCTAATTTCTATTGTTCATTACTAATATGTGCTTTGCCTTTAAGTTATTCATTGTATAATATTTCTTGCTGAATACAACCCACTCCCCTCTGTAATGCCGTTGGCCCTGAGGGTATTGAAATAAATAAATAAATTCCAAGTAACTTTACCGTTATGAAATGTGCCTTTTATTATGCTCCGTCTGTCTTTGAATGTCTTACAAGTTTAATATTAATAGCGTAGGTCGACGTGTGACCAAATTCATCCTAACAAGACTTTTGAACTCGTCGTCTGCTGGGCTCAGCCGTCTTCGAAACCACGAACAACGCTGACTTTTGGCAACCCTTGTATCATTGAACCGTGCCAGAACACTTTCCTAACTTGCTTGCGACCAGACTTGGGAAGTAATCCGTTACAAGTAACGGGTTACTTGTAATCCGTTCCTTTTTAAGTAATTTTGTAATTGTCACGTTACTTTTTTGCGGCAGTAATTTGTAATGCAATTTCGTTACTATTATTCGTAACGGATTACTTCAATTATTCGTTACTTTTTTAATATGAACATAATAAACGAAAGTTGAGCAAGCAATTCAGCAACATAAAACTAGCAAGTTCAAAAAAAAAAAACAGCGTGAAGAGGAGAACAATTGAAAATAAAACATGTTTTTTGTATACCCGGTCACTAGAACCACAACGCCGAGTAGGCTCTGCTTCTTTCTATCACCTTCCATCGTGTTTTTCTTGTCCTGAGAATGAGAAATGAAAAGTAGTATTGCTGAACATTTTTTAAAGATATCAAAATTGTTTCTATTGTTTTCTGGATAAGTGTACAGAAAAAGTAACGTGAAAGTAATTTGTAACGTAACGAGTAAAGTAATCCGTTACTTTTCAGCGAAAGTAATTTGTAACGGTAATCCATTACATTTGAGGCTCGGTAATTTGTAATTGTAATCCATTACATTTTTCAATTAACGGGCACAAGTCTGCTTGCGACCCTTTAAATTTTACCATGAAATGTTCATCCACGTAAGCATAACGGCCTCTGAATGTTGATATATGAACACAAAATATGCGGCGTCCTTTTGGGAACAAAACATCATGCAGTTTTCTCCGTTAGTTCCATAGAGTCCCATGCATTTAGTAGGGAGATAGTATCCACGGAGGAACTGCCTTTGCACAGCCATTTCGCGAGTTGCTGCAGCTTTGAACGTCATTTATCGACCAATTTAAAATTGCCACTTTCTACCACCTTGCGCATTTGAGGGAATTATCTTACCTGTTCCCATTTCAAAATAAAATAAAAAGCAATAACAAAAATTGACGATTGATTGTGCCGTGGTTTCAGACATTCGACGAAATAAAACGACTTCGATCCGCGAAAACTTCCGCTAGCGGCGACGTCTTTCTTCTTTCTTATCGATGCTGCGACTCGAGCGAATGTGGCGACGCCGCTCAAAAACCACTTTCCCTTTCGGGAACCACCCCGGGTGGCCCGCTTGCCCTCAGCGCACGGAACACACACGCCAAGTGCACTATTGAAAGATGCGTTTGTGGCTCGCGTGCAAGGCACTTTGCCTCGTCGGTTGATTACCGAAATCTTTTTGTCGATTTCGCTTTTTGCGGGGAACTTGAGCTTCGTCTCCAGCCTTATAGAGTAACGATTTTTGCTATTTCTACGTGCAGGGAAAGCCCCACGAGCCTCAAGAAGCGCGGCGGCGAAGAAGAAACCTCTAGCGGTCCGCGCGCCGGCGCGTGCATCACGCGATTCCTCCATGCAACCATTAGTCCGTGGAAGGAGCAGCAGGGGCAAGATGGGCTCCTCCTAAAAGCGACCAATAAAGGCTCGAGTGCACACGCCGGAAGGGCTCCATCATGCACGGGTAATGACTTGCACCGACGATAAAACGGCAATTGAAGCCGGAGGGGCATTTGTAGCCCGGGCTGGAAGCGGACCCCTTGCCCGCTCGGCGCGAGGCTATATTCGGCGGCTCTGTTTAGCATGAGCATTGTTTCGGAGCCCACAATGCTCGCTTGCGCCGCCGGTGTACCTTTTATTTTTTGGGTCGTTGGCGAGGCATGCGAAAAATGCATTAGGGATAGCGGCGCACGCATTTTGTCAATGAGGCCCGGGAGAGTGGATTGCAGACGAGTTTCTGATGCGATTCAACATTCCGCCGCCACTGGGCGCTCGCTGTGTTCGGCGGTCACGGAAGGCAGGCATTACAATTGATTTGCGTATACAATCGGAGGGGCGGAGCCAGCAAAGAACAACAACATGCGAAAGGAACCCGAGTGCTGTTTTCGCGTCGTCAGCCGCCGCCTTTTTGCGGCTGCATATATGCGCGGCGGAAGTATGCGTGCCGATCCACTTTGCCCAGCGTGTGTGCAGCGAGGATGAAGAGGCTGCTTAAAAATCGCTTGACATGCGGCATATCGAGCGAAAGCTTTCAAATGGGCCTCGCTGCTGAAAGCGTATTGAGCCTTCCTGTTTGAGCAGGCTTATATATTATCTCGCTTTTTCTTTTCTTGTACCTTGTACAGACTGAAAGAAAGAAAAAAATACAGGCACTTAATTTTATCTGAACCTCATAAAAAGCTTGGTGCGGCGCAAGATATTATTCTGATATATTTTCCTAATATTAAGCTTTACCTAGGTCTAGAATAAAGGCATACATTTTTATCGAAGGACCAGCGAGCGATGTTGAAGTTCAGTCTTGTTTTCGCAAGATTTGATCAATCCAATATCCTCCGCTTGCGTTAATCAGCTCAACATGAACCTATTTTCGGGTGCCTCGATCTTCTGTGTGACATTACAGCCACTGCCGCGCCTTGTTGCGACAGCTAGCCTGGTATGCCTTCGAAACGTGTTCTTGTGTACTATTCGCGCCTCCAGCTCTTTGCTCGCCCTCCCGCGGCGGAAAAGCGAAGCACCTCTATCGAGGGTCCCCCGCGGTTCTCCAGCGCAGCGGGCACGGCGGAACTGGTCGCAATCATGGCTCGCGAACAGTCATTTCTGAATGCCAACAACCCTCTTCACTGACCCGATAGAGTGCTGCAGCTAGCATCTGACTCTACGTTACTAGAGTGCGTATAGAAGCAAACGCAAGTGCAGTGCGTTTGCGTTAGAGTTGCGTGCTCCACGCTGCACATGCGCGTCGTCTGCATGCACCAATCCAAGACCGCAATTTCGGGCTCCACGCCCGCCCAATGTGGAACATGTAACGCTAACGCAAACACAAAGTGCTTGCGTTCGTTCGTATATGCAATACTAAAACATGCTACTGTTTCACCGGTTTTCCATAGCCAACGAAAGGTAGTGCAGTGAGCAGACATGCACGCTGGTGGGCGCTCCTTCGAGCGGGAAAGGCTGAGATTGGCAAAAAGGCGGCGCGTAAAAATGAAAGAAAACAAAGGTTCTGGGTAGTTTTGCAATTAAAACAACAACAACGGAATCCGTTGTTTTCGTACTTTGGGGAATTTGTTGCGGAATGATTGGCGACGAGTTTGGAAGTTTTTCAGATTGCCAAAAGTCGCGACTTTCCGTATGCTTTACACACAATGAATGTAATTTTACCAGAATTTTACACACCAGCTATGATTTTTAAACAATTTTTATTCAATAACTTGTTAATTAAGAATGCTGCATTTGGCACCAGTGATTATAATTTGCTAACTTTGGATTGCCATAGTTGTTCGCGCCTTTGAAATTGGACCATAAACAACAAATTATATTAGAGCTTGAAAAACTATGTAATAAAATATATTAATTGCATTATTATTATTACAAATTGCAGTACTTAAGTCCCCCAAAGAACGCCCCAACCACAAAAACACGCCATTTAACCATAATAGTCTTTACAGAAAGGTATCATTTTGATTTCTTTTTAGCACACGAAAAACTCTGACATCGTTATCGAGATAGACATAAAGACTTGACGTAACATAAAGTCCTATGCGTCACGTGTGGCGTTAAAAAAAGCACACACTTCTGTTGTCTGGCTCGGATTTTGTTTTGGGGTTTTTGTAGTGAGAACAGTGTTTCTTAATTTCAACGTTTCGTGAACATATTCTAAGCTAATCACCCATAGCGATATTTTGTAAAATTTGGAATGATTTCATTATTTTTGTCCTGGGTATATTGCTAAAGCTATTAATCACTGAAATGCCCAAAAAACAATTAGAAGGCCTGCAGGTCATTATTTAACGTGACCTTTATTCAAGTAAAAAAACGCTCCAAGCACACACAAACATTAGCGCAGGTTTTTTTTCAACAAATACGATATTCTATTACCTCTAAGGTGTAAGGAAGGCCCTGTTTTTAAAGGGACACTGAACTCTCCAAAATAGTTTTAAGTTCCAGGATCAGACATGCATGTCACAAAATAAAGTTTCCGCGAACAATTTCTTTAGCATAATAATTGCGCTGTGAAGCATATCTTGAGATAGGAGAGAAACCTAGAGAAATGAAAACCTATTTCGAGATTAAATCCAAAATAAAAGTTAGTTTCGGTTTCGTTCTCTAATTAAAACGTGCCTCCCGGGGTAAATGTTACGCTAAACATTGTTTTTTTTTGTTGTTTTCAAAATAAAGAGGTGACCTACACGCATAACACCCTAGCTTCCTCGTATAAGCGGGAATAATTTGTGTCGCTCAGTGAAGCAAGCAGACTAGACAGGGCTCAGCAACTGGTATACGAGTACGCGTCTCCGATCCTCACTATAACCGCCATCTTGGACAACGACTGGCGCCACCTATGGATAGTTGGATTC
>JAZHYW010003910.1:0-16197 GCA_037355805.1 Ixodes ricinus | reverse complement strand
TTTTTTGCCGATACGGCGGGTTCAGGAGCACCAATTATCGCCTAAAGGACATTCCAGTCGTCGATTGGGAACCTTCAGAAGCGCTCCAAGTGCGTGTCGTCCAGAGCAATAAATGCAGTACTCCGTTTCACTTTAAAGGGGCGATGCAACGATTTTTGTACTTTCCGCAAATACCGCTTGGAACGAATTCGCTGACGTTAATGACATATGAAACACGCGTTCGCTTTTCACCAGACGTAATACAAGTCGCACAACGGATTCGAGGAAAACGAACAGCGTTCACCCCTTCCACTCGCAGCCAGAACAAGCGGCCACGTGATCCAATGTTGATCCTAGCCACGCTCCGGTGTTGGCAAAGCACAGGACACGCTCCGAGGTCCACACATTGTTAGGGTTCGGCTTTTGTCGCCATTGCAGCGGTCGGACACGGGCCACTGCCCGAATGCTTGCCGAGCTATCGATTATCACGAGCCCAAATCAAGTGGTCACGCAATGCTCGGGTTCAAACTATAAGCCGCATTTGAGTATCGCCACTTAACGGTACTGCGGCCCCCCCCCCTCCCCTCTTCCAGCTACGTCATCGAGTTTTACGAGTAAGAGATTTAAAGAGAACACTCGCTTTTGTCCTTGAAATGACACCGCAAGAAAGGAGCTTCTTGGTCGGTGGCGTTGCGTGCGTGCGAGTATAGACCTTTGCAAATATAGTCTTCTGCGCACATGCGTCCACATCGCAGTGACTCAGCATTTTTCGCCCGGGAGGTAAGCGATGCAAGTGTCTATGCTTGGGCCCCACTAGTGCCATTAAGCTCATGTAAAGGGAAAAAGAAAATACAAAGCTAATATCGTTGCACGGCCCCTTTGTGTACAACCGAAGCCGAGGATACTTTTCGCGGGGGTTCATCAGGCAGCACCAAAAGCGCACCTTCATGGCGATCGTTGCCTTTGTGGGTTTGCTATCAACGGCTGAACCAATCACGTATCGCAAAAGCGCAGGATCATGGCACATTCACTGTTCATAATTGGTCTATAGTCCGTGATAGCAAACGCGCAAGGATGATGATGAGCGCCGTGACGATGCACTTTTGACAACGAGGTAGAGGGCTTAGGTAGAGGCACTCGAAAGTGTCCCCTATAAGGCGGCTGCCATTGTACGTAAATGTGACCACTTGTCACGTGACCAAACCAAATACGTAACGTCACAGGGAAGATGGCAGCGCCCAGGCAGCGGCTGGCCCCAGCTGGGCCGGAGCATTGGCCGGAGCTTGTCGGATTCTTTTGTTCGTGTTCGTTCGTTTCGGCGAGTTCATTTCAGACCCGGAATCTGTCCTATGAGGCCGGTCGAAAGCGACTTCAGAGTTCAGCGTGGTGTCTCACGTAGGTATAACTTGAAAATACGGAGGAACGGTGCGCATTTCGCTGGTGATCGACGGGGATATGGCCACGAAAGAGACAATCGGCCCTGTGTTGCTCGGTCCTCGGATTGACTCGGATGTCGGTAGGATAAATTTTAAGGCGACGTTTCTGTGCTCTCGTTGATTACTGGAATCTTTGAAGTCTGCAGCGAAGCGTATGCGATGCATCTGGATCCACAGTTTTGGCTGCGGAAATTGCATGTGTCGTGCTTGGCAGTGTGCAATTGTGGTGCCGCTTCGTTCAAATAACCGAAGGCTCACTTCGGTTGTGCGGCGCACCGAAGAGCTGCTTATAAGCTGGTAGTTCCTGTGTCGTGCTGTAGGTGATGCTGTGTTGCTTCCTAAATTTTTCTGGCGTAGACGTGAACTTTCACAAGCACAGGTGTTGCTGTTGGTTATGATTCCGCTGGTCTCTCGCACGGTTCGTCGAAACAAACGCTTCATGAACACTTGTTACGCGAATTGCAAGCTGTATGGATATTTCATCGAGCGTGTTACCTACCCAGCTCACCCGTTCCCGCCGTTTTGCGTCGACAGTCTGCAGTGGCTCATTACCAGAAAAGTGGTCCCACATCCATTTCAGTTGAGTTCGTCCACGACAGTCGCCAAACCCCTAAAGAGAGGATTTATTTGGATAGCATGCCACTAAAGCAATGCAGCTTCTTTAGTGGTCAGGATAGACTCTCTTCTGTCAGTTTTGTTATGTTGTCACGGATGCTTGTTCCAGTCCTATCTTCTAGCAATATTTACTATTTTGGAAAGTTTCATGCTATGCTCGGCTGTCATCGTATGTTCTGCTGGAGGTGCTGGGTACTTTACCGATAACTCTTCACTCTGTGTGCACCCTGGCGGCTCCTCAGCTGAGTTTCCCGATAACGGGACACGGGTGACGGACTATCCCGCCTCTTGAAACCCCCGCGAGCCGTGAACCAAGTGCTATCTCGAGCCCGGCAGAAAAACCGCAAGACGAATGAGTACCACAAGAACGCACCTCGCAAATACAACACGAAGAACCTAAAATCCGAGCCAATCGCTGCTACCAGGAAGAACCACCGGAATCCGGTCTCCTGCCAGAAAAACCGAAGCTGACTAAGCCAACAATGACAAACCTGCAGCAAACCGCGTCCGCTCCCACTATTGTTTACATGCCCGTCGCACCTCACACTCCGACGCCCTTTCACGTATGGTGTATGAAGGCGTCGAGGACTTGATTGAACAATATGACCGTTGCGCCCGCCACAATGGGTGGACAGACAACCAGCTTCTGCAGAGTCTATACTTCTCGTAGAAGAAAGTGCCAGGCACTGGTCTGAGAATCATGAATCCTCCTTAACGTCGTGGGAAGTTTGCAAGATCGAGCTGAAGCGTGATTCCTTTTCCGAACTCAAGCTCTCTTTTCAGAGCGCGCAAGATAGGGATGTGAAAGGAGAGTGCGCGTGCCTGATCGGCTAATTCTTTCCGAGGGCGCCCCTCCCTCTCAGAGCGCTCCCTAGCACTCCGTCTCTAGCCGTCGGAGTGCGGAGCGGTGCAGGCGTCACGTGGTACTTGGACGGGGATCACATGGTTTTGTTGACGATGGCCGGCAGTGGTCTGCGTTGGTTTGCAAAGTCTGGCTAGGCACGCGATGAATATCTGGTCCTACAAAGCGCTCGTGCATTCGACGGTGCGAGGATCACGAAGGACGGGACGACATTCGCTTGTGACATTGGCAGAAAAACTCGACGTCGGAAGTATATCCAGTGCTTTTATGAGAACGTTCATCTCACGGCGGTGAACTCGCTAAGCCTAACCGAGCTGCCAGAGCTCGCCGCTGTTTTACCGGATTTGCTAGACGCTTTAAGGAATTTTCAGGTTTGGTAAAAGTGCTTTCAAAGGTTTGTGTTACAAAATTAAGTGAGGACCCACTATAATGCACTGTGATCTGTGTCACATGGCGATACGTGCTATGTCTTGTGGTTGAAGCTTGCACGATATTCCGCCATGAGAAAAATACGTTGTATTAACCTTTTGATAGTTGCCTGTTGTGCCGTACGCATGACCGCTATCGCAGCCTGTTCATTGTCGAAAGCGCGATGAGCTGACAACTATTTCCTAACATTGGCTTTCGTTTCATTATGCAAAAATCAATTCGCAAGCTGCTGATAATTCTTTATTATTTTTTTTGCATATAGATGCGTAGGACAGTACACAGTCCGTCACAGTCTTTATTTCATCACGTTGCGAGCGCAAGTTTAGTTCAACCGTCCATCATACAATGTAAAATCATTTTTGATTCATTACCAATGTCAAGAAGTTTTACTTCCCTGGCTGGTCCGGGAATGCCAGAGCACTCTGAGCCCAGCAGTTGTTATCGGCTGAAAATGATCCGGAGTAGCTCTGGCGGCGAAGGTGGGTCGCTCTATAGAATCAAGGTCAGGGAGAGAGGCAACCACCTGAATTCTCCCTACTTATTAACTCGCCACTTTGAGCTTGGTTGACTGGCCTTCCTGTTTTTTTACTGAAATGATTAGACGGGCAGTTTATTTAAAAACTACATCATTGGCATTTGTTCTACACCTTCTGCGGTTCGAAAAGATGAATCTTCAAGTTTCGATTAACTTCTTCCTTGCCAAAGGTTTGTGTTCCGGCGAGAGGCGGGGAGCACATTTCACGCTGCTCCTAAGTTACGCAGACCGGCGATAATGGTGATGATGATAATTCGCGGCTATTTATTTGTACTCTTTGGCTCGGTTGCGAGCGAAACCAAACGCCCCGCAGTAACAGTCTTTACCGCGCGAATGCAATGGCCTGAGGAGCGCAGCTAGCGCGAGAAACATCTCGGAGGTCATGGATGTATATATAGCGTATAGTTAATATAATGCTGTCTAGAGGTTCAACTGGCGCTAGTGTGATGCGGCAAATTGAAGCAGACAGCAACCAGTCGGAAATTCCGGTAATGCATTTCTATGGTAAAAAGTAGACTTGGTAGTAATCCGTTACAAGTAACGGGTTACTTGTAATTTGTTACTTTTTGAAGTAATTCTGTAATTGCCACGTTACTTTTTTCTGGAAGTATTTTTTAATGTAATTTTGTTACAAAATATTGGTAACGAATTACTTTAATTACTCATTACATTCTAAAAAATATGAACAGAATACAGTAACTGGAGCAATACGAGCAGAACTATCAGCAGCATAAAGAGAGCAAGTTCAACAAAATAGAAAACATCAGGAAGGGAAGAATAGCCGGAAAGAAAACACGATTTTATTTTTATGACCGGTCACTAGAGCGACTAGAAAAACGGGCAAGGCATGTACACATATACGAAAGACAAAGATCAAGTAAGACAACGCAGAGTTCGGTCGCCTTTATCTCGTGTTTTTCTTCTTCCGGGCAGGAGAAAGCTCTTCGTGTTTATTAGTTTTTGTCTTTTACACCGTTTCACCCTTTCCAACTTCTTCGACGTCTCCCGCCACCTGCACAGACATCAAACGCGGGTCCGTACCCTCTCGATTCGCGGGTTCACAACTCGCGTAACAGACGATGTAGCCTCGCGCGAGAGGTCGAATTCTCTTTGACTTTGATATGCGCTACTGTATTCTAGCACGCTCTTGAGGCACGGCTGCAAATCGCCCGGCGCGAAGCTAAGAGCATCGTCTTCGAGGGTATGGACGATACCTCTTTTGGTTTACTTTTCTGGGCATGGTGGTCGAGTCCACTCTTTACTTTACAGTCAACTGTCAACATAAAGGGGGGGGGTTAGGTTATCTAAGAAGTGCTGACAAAGAGAGAGAGGGAGAGAGAACGAGTAAAGAGTGGTGTGATCCTCTATTGTTTTGCGAGACCGATGGCTCACCGCTTTTCTCACTCTCTATTCCCTCCCCTCCCTGGCGTCCACAAATATTGGTACGAAATTAAGAACCGATAAACGGTCGATAACTCTTAACCACCACTTTTCTCTGACTGGTCGAGTTCTCGGTCATGGATTGTCCGTCGTCTTCATGGCCTTCTCTTAATCAGATGTTCAACATTCAGGGCATTATGGAGAACGGAAACCTAGAGTTTCAGTGGATACTTTGCTTGCCACAAAAACACATTGTCATCAGCGAGAACAACTAAGCTCTAATCTACGGAAACACATCAAGGCAAGCTGAGAAACCTGCATTCTGCATATGGCTATACGTTGTAATGTTAGAACACAAGCTTTTTCTTTTCTTGTGAAGGTACACGGAGTGCACCTACATTCTTTCTCTTAAATACAATATTTTATTTTTAGAAAGACTACCATAATACGGGTGTATGAGAAATAAAAACTAGTGTTGCAGAACATTTTTGAAAATATTAAAATTGTTTCTATTGTTTTCTGCATAAGTCAGCAGAAAAAGTAACGTGAAAGTAATTTTGTAACGTAACGAGTAAAGTAATCCGTCACTTTATAGCGAAAGTAATTTGTAACGGTAATCCATTACATTTGAGGCTCGGTAAATTGTAATTGTAATCCATTACATTTGAGGCTCGGTAATTTGTAATTGTAATCCATTAAATTTTTCAAGTAACGAGCACAAGTCTGGTAAAAAGCGAGTGCATTTTCTCCCTGCGCTCGATTATAAGAGCAAATATCACGAATAATTCGTACGTACTAGGTAGGCTGAAACATTTATCAGTCACGCAGACAAAATATTTGGTCAGTTACGCCGTGTTTATTTTTAATTCATGGCATGGCTAAAACCGCTTCGTACATGCATTTATGTGCACTGTCGGACACTGCTATAGCGCGAACAGAGCATTGGCGCTTTCCAGCATGGGGTATATACGTGCGAAACGAAAGAAAGACATGTGGAAAAACAAAAGAGACGGCAAGAGCTATGCAGTAACACAGGATAAGTAACTCCTTGTGCATGCACACGATCAAAATAAATTGTAATCCACGTAGTATCGTCCAAATTACAATAAATAACTACGACCTTATTCTCCCTGCTCATGAATATGTTCAGAGGTGCTTGTTCTGCGTTCAAAACATCACCCGCACGCTCGAAATCTTGGAAAAAATGGAGACGCCAAAGAACAGGTGCCCGATAAAAGCTGCCCGACATATGAAATAATAAAACAGACACCTTTCACAGCCCACGTACTTAATTTTTTTAACATTTCGAATGTTTTTATAACCGCTCGTAGATGAACGACGGAGCCATTTCCACACAGTGACAGGACGGGCTATTAGCAATATATAAGCACCACCGGAATGCTGGCGAACTTTGAACACACTCTACATTCCTTTCGATTGCTATTTTGCTTAGAATCGTCGCTTGTTTTTACATACCTGCCATGGAACTGAGGTTTGGGCCTGATATATAGGGAAGTTTAACATCGTTTAGTACTAAAGAAAAATGCCGTAACTAAAGCAGTGACACATTTACAATGTTAATGAAGGTATATACTATTCGGTACGACCCAAATAACAAAATTTATCTATGACACTTTCCTCTGAAGAGACAAAATGCACGCGCGTTTTTCCATATAAATGTACAGGAGCACCGCAAAAGTAGACAGGTTGCTGTCTGCTTCAATTTGCCACCCGGAAGTAGCTGCCCGATTCAATCTGCATGAGCATCGTACCGGCGTGCGATCGTGTATCACTACTGCGTGATGCACGTCACAGACCCCAGACTAGCAGTTGTACCACACTGGCTATATTACACATCTAGAGGGGACCACATTGTCGCCATGTTTCTAACAGACTATACCTGCTGCTGTATGAAGAACTAAGGACTAATTGCTTTTACATGAACGGCTAAGCCTTCTGAAGGACAGGAGGTGTAAATAACTTACCTCCGAAGTGCTCATTGAATTGTGTTTGTCGTATTTGCTCCAGATTTTTATTTTTTGGGACGGGACGGGGGGGGGGGGGGGCTTGGTAACAGGCTAATTTTGGCACGCCGATTGCTTTCAGCGCCGCCACGCGCTTTCATTCTGCAGCAGTCACCGACGGGCCAGTCGACGGAAGACTAGACAGTTTTCCTAGGGACCATACTACAAAGGACGTGTTGTGAGAAGCGCGTGTCCTATCCCTTTCACATTCTTGTCTTCTTGCGCTATTGTACATATGATGTTTAAAGGGGCGGTGCAACGATTTTCACACTTTGGCCAATAAACTGCGGAAATTAATGTGTGTCACCCATAAAACGAAAAACAGAAAAACGTATTTTCTTGCTAGCTCTAGTTTTTATGTAAAGAAATGAAACAAATCGAAGGTCAAAGAGCCTCTCAACTCTCCACGTTGCCTTTTGAGTGACGTATTTTGGGGTATCACGTGGTTTCCCCTTGGATACTCTCTTCAGAGACCACAGCCGCTTCGTCCACGATTATCGACTTTTAAAGGATTAGCATCGTCGAAGGTCGAGGCGAGCGATCGACACAAAAGGCGGTTCGCCAGGGGGTAACGGGCAGTGTAGCAGCGGAGGGGGACAGGTTTTGTTCACTTCCGCGTCTCCCGCAGAGTACGTCAGAGATCAGTTCCGTTAACCACCACACGGGGCTGCAGATCGGAGAATATTTTATTTTCTTCTTTGCAATTACGCACCGGAATAGCAGTTTTTCGGGGCAAGGTGGCGCGTTTTTGGTCACTTGTGCTTCAACACTAAACTTCAACACTTGTGCCTCAACACTTGTGCTTTCAACACTAAAATCGTTGCACTAACCCTTTAAACAACTAGCTCTACTATTGATTTTAATTCTTTTTAGACGGGCCCAGCAGAATCCTATATCAGCCCAATTTTCGCATTTATTTGATTTGTCTAGTTTTCACCAGTTTTTCAGCTGGAACTCTATCGGAAAAAAACTGACGAGGCCAGAAGTGGTCAAATTCTAAAGTGCGACGTAAAGTCGACACGCGTGTTCTTGTACTTCACCAGCAAATTTCCGATATGAATAGTTCGTGGTCGTATCACTTCATATCTTGATTTTTCGGCAGTTTTTGGTTTCTTCTCACGAGTTCACATTGTCCTTCTGGGTTGTTTTCTTTACTCGGTTATCTCTTGTAGCCGTACTGACTAAGCTCAGTGAAAAACTCCTGTTTTCTTTGAAGTTCTTTTTCAAAACCGTCGTAGTCGTAGCTGCTCATTGAACCCCGTAGTCTTCGGGAAGCTGTTTTGGAGGAATGAGCTTATGAAGCTCTTCGTACCGACGTCCGATGAAGCGCACCTGCAAAAAGGTAAACGTGTAGTTTCTCACTGGTGATTATTAAAGACGCCCTCTAAAGTGTTCTACTTGCCGTTTTGGGAGGCTCAGCCACAAGTACGCGACTTTGGCGAGTGACCTTCCAGCGGGGAAGCATGATATAATCAAGTAATGTTTCACTCTACACCCCCGGACAATATGAGCTGAAACAACTGATCTGGACATTTGTTGGGCCTACCGTTGCCACAAGCTCCTTTGTATCTCAAATTGTCAGAGAGTTCAAAGATTGAGGCTTCGGGTTCCATGTCAAGTCTGAACCAAGGTTTCCTTAAAGACTTGCAGAAAAGTCGAAGAATCATGGAATGCTGTTTCAGCTCACGTTATTCGCAGAAGTGCAAACGTTGAGAGATGGGGTACATTTTGACTTTTTTCCAAATGTCTGTATCAAATAGACCTCTTTCAAAGTGTCCATCAAGCAACATTGGCAGACGCCACTGCTTGCTCACGAAGCGCGTGATTGGATCCGTGTCTTTGCCGAAGGCTGACACAGGCCTCGTGACCCATGCTTGCTCACAGTATCCGAGCAAGTAATGGCGGACAGGTGCTGGAGCGTGACTTTTAAAAAGGGCCTAATGCACACGCATCACGAATGGCCGAGTGACAAAGCAAAATCTTCAGTCTTCAACCAACCAACCGCCGCGTGATTCAGGTGGATTATTGGCAACTTGAAGAGACGCATTTAATGGTTCCTTAACGTATTAAGCTACGACTGGTGGCCGAGAATGGTTCATTCTGTATACAGGAATTTGGAGAAATTATCTGAGCCGAGTAAAAAGTATACAGTGCGTGAAATGGCTACCTCCGACGGCCGTCTGCAGAGGGAAGCCGTCGAAGTAGCTGAACAGCCGAGAGGTAGCGGCTGCTGTTGACGTATTATAGCCAAAAAACTTCGAGAAAAAATATATATTTTTTTGTTTGTGTGTGTACGGTGACTCTTATTTGAACAAGTAACAACATCATTCACATCGTCTGCTATCACAGATCAGTGCCTGCTAACGTGCTCTTATTCGCCTGCATCTCTCGGCCGTTACGTCGATCACACAGTGTTTGTTAGCAGATGAACACACCAAGGGGCGATACCAGGGTCCTTATCTTTTAACCTTTACACAAGTAAGTTCATCTGTTTTTTTTTTTTAATTTGGTGCACACAATGCAACAGCATTTTATAAAGATGTGGTGTTCGGACACCTTTTTACAAAATTTAAGTGGGGTGCGTTAAGGAACCGATTTATGCGGACCCGTCAAATGATCAACGATTCAATTGACTCATGTGGTATTATTCAGCCTGCAGGAAATGAGGGAGATCTCACACACGCCCATAACCACTAGTCATCTGGTCATTCTCGCTCTCAATGTTCAATATCGATTGAACATTGAATGTTCAATCTGTATTGTGGACAGCTAATCAGCGTCCAACAAATGAGCAGTGAATTGGAGAGATATGGGCAGACAACGTGTTCAATATTTCAGAAAGCTGTACGCGTGTAAGTTCTGCTTTTTGCGCGTGTCGTGCGTTAGCTTACCCTCCAGATGCGCCCACTTGCTTTTTGTTTCCTCTCGACCCAACAGCAATCTGATAATTACAGTAACGTGTTAATTTGCTCACTGCAAGGGAAGTTAGAGCGTAAACATTACACGTTCTTGTTGGGTTGATAGAAGCTGTGTCTTGGCTAAGAAAGTGAAAGCAAGCGTTGCCAAAACCAGCGCATAAGCCGAGTGGCACTTAAGTAGCGTCTCGGAAGCTTGCACGCCCACACTTTCGCAGTGCTTGTTTTCAGTATTTGCTTAGACGATGTTGGTGATAAGTTGAGTGACCCAAACGTCTTGCCGCTCCATGGCTGCGTCGCTTTTAATAAGGTGCCTGGGGCCTGTCTTCGAATGATGTTTTTACCATCTTAACCCTACAATGGAACAAAAGCGGTTCCGAATTGGCAACAAATTCCGTCACAGGGGCCGTAGTGTCATAAATCCGGATTTCGCGATCCTGGCGGTTTGTCGTTGAAACAGTGGCAAAAAGGCGATTGGATGCAAAGGTCGCTGTCGTCGCGAGGTCTCAACCTGCGTTTTGCTATGGTTCGCGTCGACTGTTTGACTGCAGGCAGACTTATAGCGGAATAGCCATCTCGCACGTTCACCTCTGCCGCTGTGTGACGGCCAGGATTATGGCAGGCCATAGCGTTGACGCTTTCATGATGCCGCCAGGCGGAAATCGAGAAATCACTTCTGAGGGCACGGTAAACAAGTCCGTCGTAGACGCGCTCGGATCCAGGCACCACACTTCTACTGTACAGAGTCTTCTATAGCAACAGCACTTTGCATCCATCGTCAGCCTTTGGAAGAAATGCGCGCCGTGTAAACAAACTTACCCTTTTCACGAGTTTTCTATTCATAAACATCTTTGTAACATTGTAGAAAACTTCAAATATGGGCGGATGATTGACGATGTAGATTCCCCTGACCCGCGCCGGGTAGCAGTCCTGAAATGATAGCAACAGCAGTGAGCGTACACCGTTTCTGTCCGCCTTTTTTGTCTTCTTTTTATTTCTTTAATAACTGTTTTGCGTGTTTTGTACACCTACTAACAATTGGCAGGGACAATGAAATGGTTGTTCAATGTCTTCCTCTTTAACTTTAATCCTCAACTCGGAAGTGAAATTAGAAACCATGTGGTCATGACGTAGTTGAGCAACAGATGTGTTGATTCCGAGCTTCGACTGTGCTTTCTAAGCACACCGTGGATAAGCCCGGCCAACTTTATGTAGTCGACCTGCGGGTCTATCGTGGACAATTAGGGACGTGGCGGCACTTATTTTCACTTTCGAATGGCAAGTGATGATAAGTGATGATTCGGAAGTGGTTATTAGTACCTTCACGGCTCTCATTGTCCCTTATAGACTCTCGGGTCGACTACATCTTGGCGGCCGGGCTTATTCAATGCATTTAGCTCCCTCCCCAACCCCTTTCTCTCCCGTAATCGCTGACAAATGCCAACGATTCCGCACCCTCTTCTCTCTCTTTTTTTATAAATAAAAATTGTTCCGCACAAACCACCAAATTAATATTGCTATATTGCTTAAACTCTCTGATAGCTGCCCATAAAAATAAATATTGATAGCCCGCAGTCATTTTAAGTGTCATTGCACTCAGTGGTAAAAGTAATACTGATAATTTTATGGTGATAGTAAATCTTTAACATTGGCATTACTCCTTTCATGTTGTAAGCATAAGACTTTTGTAGCAGTCCTACTTCGTGTATACAAAACTGAATATCAACAAAAGTTTAGGCTCCTTTTTTGTGTTTTCAAGTTTGACGGTCAAAATAAGAATGGTAGTGACTTAGAATGAGGCACCTGACCAAAAGAAAATTGTTTCTTTGCTTCTACTTCTAGAGGGATTCAATTCCTCAAGATAGAATTCGTTAAACCCACATCAATTGCGTCATCACGCTTTTCTGGAAATCTATAAAGCGCCAAACACCCGCACGACAAGACGGCCAACCTGTCACACGAATCTGAACACATTGAAATAATAATTGGCCTCCGAGATCCCCAAGTTAATAAATGCACACCTCCGATCTCACTTTCTTGACGCATCTCTTCTACTTGTCGTGCATGTACCCCGATCGCCTTTTGCTCAGGACGATTTTCGTGCTTTGTTCTGACCCCATTTGCCGGGCACGCGAGCTCATCGCTTAGTCAATTGCTCCCTTTGAACAAGAACCGGTACAGCCGGGCCACGTTCCACAGAAAGTTGGCGCATCGAGAAATAATTGAACGGCCATGGATGTCACTTTCAGTAGAAATACAAATACGACACTGTAACGAAGCGCCACTACACACGACTTACTGCGTTCATGCTCGGGTCAAGACGGCGATCCCATCGCCATCTGTTGGTTCAGAATCACACTAAACAAGGGTGGGGTTGCACCTTAAGCCGTAGTCGCACCGATTGCACGCCATTCAAGACCACGCGTTGTTCGCCGCAGACATGATGGCAGAATTATCGGTGAAGACGCCTGAAGCATGTACCGAGCGTGTCCGCTACATACATCTGCCTGCTTCGCACATGTTCGCAGACAGTTTTTGTTCGACCAATGTGAGAGGACCGTTACACAAGGCAAGGAAAAAGTACGCCTGACACACTGCCTTCAGACCGTCTTTTGTAAGGTCATGTATAAGCAGTGGGACCATCGCCTTGTCGATGCGAACAATCCTTCCGTGTAAGTGTGGCCCGCTCACGGTAGGTCCTCTAAATGAATGAAGATACGACAGGGGCTTACCTGGACGAGCTTGATGAACTTCCTCAGTTCAAACGGCGTATAGTAACGTAAGTGAGCGACCGACAGTCCGCCCTCGTCTACCACAACCACCACACCGGCGATTTGAAATCTCTCGTCCAAGAGGAAGTATTCGAAGCTTACGATGGATGCCCTGAAGAACTCGTTCAGTGTGCATATGCTGGGATTCCAAGCTCCTGAAAACATGGTCGAAACAGGCAGTAGGATGCCAGTGAATGGATGGTTCACACTCTTGAGTTTGAGTCTGATTGAGTGCATTGTGCTACCTTGTGATTGCTTACGACAATATAACGCACTAAAATACGCGAAAAAAAAACACTGACGCGTTTGCACCATTTATGATAGCCTGGAGCTACGCATAACTATGAAGACTCTACGATTTCACTGCGTTTACGAAATCAAATATATTACTGTTTATCAAAGATAATCTCTTATAACATATTGTCAACGTTTTTCGAACCCATAGTGAAAAAAAATTATTAGCATAAAAGTTTGAATTACATGCGAAATGCAAGTGTTTCAGGGCTTCCCGAGATATGGCGCGAGTGTGTTTTGTCGGCGTAAGCAATCACGCGAGGAATCACAATGAACTCGGTCATCCAAGCTTTACGGCTGGTCTGATGCAATGCCGCCGCAGTGGATTGTATGTGGCGTGTTTCATCTCATGCTTTCTTACTTTTAACATGCATAATATGTAATGAAACGAGAGGTGCTGCGCAGGCGAGCTGGTGAACAATCATAGTGAAGAAAAAACCTCGAGACAAGGAACGAAAAAGGGGAACAAACACAACACCGTCTCTAAACACAGCTGCAGATTTTCTTTTCACGCAATCCTTTTTATAGGGGGCAACTCCACGCACACCGCCGACACCAACAACCGTCGACCCCACAGTCAAGTCTAGTGGACCAGGCCCAAGCTCCGATAAGGCCTAACAAACAATGCATCGGCGAACACAGTGACCTTAAAAGCTAGATACAAAGAAACGACCATAGCTCCGAGTCCATCAAAGCGAGGGCTTACTTATTAGAGACGGTGGCGTGTTTGTCCCCCTGTTTTTGTTGCTTGTCTCGAGGTTTTTCTTTTTTTTCTCTTCATTATGATGAAAAGTAACACAGTTTTCTTACCGATCTTCAAGATGGCTATTCTTCTCCCATGTGGATCGCACTCTTTGAGAATGGTGACGAGCTTGTTTTTGCGGAGCACCTCATCGAATTTGATGTGAGTGGGTAGAAGGTCCTCAAACATTTCCTTGTGCTCAGTCCTGGCTTGAAAGTAGTTTCGAATAATCTTGAATGTATCCTGTACACGAAATTTACGGGACCGCAAAAATTTTACCAGGAACTCTTCGTCCGTTTGGCACTTCAAGTCCGGCTCCTCTGTGATTGCGGTATGAAAGAAAGCACATGTTTTATAAGTGTTCGTTTATCACATGTGTACAGTCGAACGAGTGAGGACGTGATTATTTATTACCGCACCTACTTAATAGGAGACGGCATAGAATGTTCTCCCCTGGATAACATAAGCTTCCAACATCGATCTGGGTTCTCTGCTGCGGCTGCGGCCCCTGAAGGCTTCGTTATTTCTGGTTTTATTGTTAAAGAAATGAAATGTAAACTCTGAGTTCTAGCCCTAGTCTTGACGAATCTTTGAGAAAACTGCCAGGTACACCAAGGAGGCACGGGGGCCATTGTAGCTCATATTGTCCGGGAAGTACCTTAAGTAGAAGTGTTAAATAACGTTATCAAAATTATGTTGGAAGCAGGTTTACATGGGTGGAGTTTCCCGAATCCCCAGTGGGAAGCAAAATGTTTTCCGGAAGTCGCACGCAGGAAGGAAGGAGTACGTATCAGGGTCTTTCCTGTTTAAAATTGGCCACCATAAAAATATTGCTTTATCCAAAACCCAGACGTACCTCGGCGCGTTCCGCATTGCGCTTTCTTAGGCTCTTAGGTTGCAGCATACTGTAGCCTCAGCGTGCTCATTACGCTCGTTGCCCACCAAGTGGAGCCGTTATACCGTTTAACAAGCCGTAACAGCTTCATTCGGTAGGCGATTTTTATAATTGCATAGTGCGGACGTACCTGCAAGGAGTGTTCGTAGCTGCGCAACAGCCTCCTTCTTGACCTGTTCTGTTTCGCCAAGTTCTCGCTCTGCCATAAGTCGCAAGTCGGGAGAAAGTTCCGGCATGCTTCAGACTTCTGACTTTTTTTCCCTCGTAGTTCTGCATATATAAAAGATGTGTAATAGGGTAAGAAATGTGGTAGCATTCAATTAAATTCAGCTCTCCCCTTCTCCCTAAAGAATTCCGGTCGTCACATCTAAACGGATGCGTGTGCGCGGGATAGAAAAAGAAGCGTGCCGTCATTCTACTCTTTTTGCACGGATGCGCGGGTCGCGGATGAGTGAGTTACATTTTTCGTTCACCTTTCTTGATAGCGCGCATGTGCGGGTCGCTTCACGAGACGCTAACTCGATGTGCCGCAGTCCTCGCAATGCGCCTAGCAAGGGGAAGGAGCTCAGTACGAGTGTTGCACGGAAAAATGAACAGATTCCGCGAAAGTGTACAGCCTCTGACTGGGGGGTGGCGACGGCTGTTGTGTTAACTCATCGAACGTCTTCTTCTTTCTTGGGGCACAGTTTATCTTTATTTTTCATCGTAATTACGATTCACTGCTTCATCCGACTACAAAACAGTACGCAGCGCTCGGACGTGCCGTCATCGAATCGTGTTGTTAGTCGTTCCTACTTATTCTAATGGAGGGAAACTTAATCAATGGTATGGAATATTTGTAGGATTCCGTGTTTTCGGAGTTTATTTTTCGTCTAATTCGGAAGATGTTTTTCTGAGTTTACGTTTTTCCGAAAATTCCGGGTTTGTAGGTGTTTATCTTTGTTTAATGACAAAAACTTCAAAATTCCGAGCTTAATTTTGCAGTGTTTCTTATGAAAAATAAATAAATATTATTCGGGTCTAAACGTATGCTAGATAAAAAATGAAAAAAAATAAAACGCGCTTATATCAATTAATATTTCTTCAGCTGGATTTGGTGTTGGTGCTATTGTCCCACGGCAAAAGTTGCGCGCATGTGTTGCTTGGATAAACATCGATACCTTAAAAATAAACTCCTGGGGATAGCCGCTGGGAGGCACGTATTCATCCCATCCTATTCTGTGCTACCCCGTGGCCGCGCGAGGTGGATTGGTAAAGGATGTAATAGGGTAGTTTCAACTGCCCCTCTTCCCAATTTTATACAATCTCTATAGCTTTAAC